>JAOWBH010126604.1:0-13818 GCA_028566215.1 Silene coronaria | reverse complement strand
ATATCATCCACCGTAGTAGGCACCCCTGCAATAAGCCTCTTCTTAATATTAGTAGTCAATCCTTTCTCGAACCTTACAGCTAGCATCTCATCCCCATAATTAAGATCAGACACATACTCTTTCAGCTCCATGAACTTGTTGTGGTAATCTTCTACGGTCATGTCCTCAGTCATTTTGAAAGAATCAAACTGGGCTCTCAACTTGCTTCTAATATGCTCAGGGATAAAGGTATCACTGAGTATCTGCTTGAAATTCAGCCATGGAATAAATGGCTCCCCGCTCATCTCAAATGCTTCCCTTAAAGTCTCATTTTCTCTCGCCCACCAAGCACCTGCCTTACACTTTAGATACATAGAAGCCTCACTAACTTGCAAGTCCGCAGGGTAAGCTATCAGCTCAAAAAGGTTGTCAAACTCTCTAGTCCAATCCCCAAGCAGGGATGGCGCTCCCGTGCCCTCATACTTAGGCGGATTGTATTTGGACATGATAGAACCAACCTTGTTGGGAGTCATCTCATTTCTACTAGCCAATGCCTCAGTCAACCTCTCGTTCTGTGCTATTAACCTCTTGATCTCCTCAATAGACATCTTAGACGGGTTGGAAGAACTAGCTTTCTTTGGAGGCTTCTTACAATCCTATATAAGATACAAAAGAAACATACGTTTCCGTCTAACAATTCGGCCAAATGGTCTAATTAAGAAAACCTGCATCCAACAATAAATGGTGGCTGACTGAGCTGAACCATGCCTAGCAAGCCACGTAATAGTCATTCGGCCCTCACGGCCCCAGACACTCCACAGTCCAAACCGTGGCACAATTTCCTAACAATGCCCTTAACACGTGATTTCATTATTTATAATCTATATATCATGGCTTTGGGATATCACATTCCGCATATCTCTAGGCATGTTATTCTATTTCAAATCATACAATTTCACATGCAATTATCACCCAAATACATAGCATCCCATTATGTTACATTAATGGATAATTATATTCACAACAAATAAATCATAATATTCAAAAGAACTATGATCGGTCACAATCCATCATTTCCATCCAACCATTCCATAAGGCCCCAAGGGCAAAATCACCATCTTTTCTCAATCCCATTATGAAAATAACAATAGAGTATATTGACCCATAAATAATGCCCTAATCTTACTATCTCTCTCCCATTTATTTTCTATTAAGGTTACCGGTTTGAAACTGAGAGGGCCAGGGGTTTGGAATGAGGGGCCCTACTCAACCCAAGCCAATGGGGCTCCTAACAGTTTCTCCCCGTGCTCATTTTATTTAGACCCACCTAAATTCATTGGTTAGGCCTTATGATCGTTCGCTCTGATACCACTTTGTAACACCCCCATTTATTTAATAGCCTTAACCAGACATTCTCAAATAAATAAGAATGTTGCCATCTCGGTAACCCGAGGCAGTGAATAACAAAGATAACAAAAAGCAATACTTTAAAATAAATATTAGAGTGATTGACTTATTACATTATTCAAACCCAAACGATAAAGAGTATCCATTATTACATAACTTTCAGCGGAAATAAAAAGTGTCTAAATAAAAAATAATCTGAATCAATCTAAGTGGTCTATACTCTAACTACGCCAATTCTCTCTAGCTCCCATCTTCCCAGACTGCTAACTCATTACCTGTCAATCAGTCTGCTCCCCAATAATGGTTCATCACAGGCGTTTAGTGAATACACTGTCAACCACGAGGTTGAGTAGGATAATAAACACAATACAACAACGATAAATGTTACAATAATGCAAATACAATGCAATGAGCTCAATAATCTCGAAACTCTCGTTCATCCTGCCAATCCCTTGCCCGAGGTATCCATCATCCCAGACTAAGATGAGGTATCCATCATCCCAACCGAAGTTGAGGTATACATCATCACAACGGTAGTTGAGTTATACATCATCCCAGATGAATCTGAGGTATACAATGCAAATCCCATGCCAACAATAATAATATTATGATATGCCAATCATAATCAACAATAATGTTCCCATCAATCCATTCCATACTCAATAATATCATATATGCTTAATTATTTGAAACAATCAACCATATCATCCAAATAATCAACAACATCCAATTAACCAAATATCAAGTCGATTGAGTAGATTATCCTAATTTGAAAGCAAATCCAATAAAGCATACAATCAGTCAAAAAGGCTTCTTCACGAAACTGTCTCCTAAACAATAATAATCATCCATTCCATTATTTACTATCTAAATTCATAAATTATATTAATTAATTACTAATTCAATTAATAAGATAATTTATATTATTCATTTACTAATTAAATATTACGTGATTTATATTAATTATTCAATCCCGACGAACTAACATCCCGAGTCAAACCCACGACAACAACACCTTTATACCCATATAGCAAACACGACCCACACATCATACCACCACCACGACACAACCAACCAACACCATCAGCCACGACTCAACCCCAAACGGACCACCACCTGACCACAACCTCACCAACCACCTCACTGACCCACGACCAGCCACCAACAACCCCTGGAACAACCGTCCCAAACGCAGCCTGTACACAACCCAATTAATACACACACCCCTAAACCGGTCTTAAGCTCTTCCAAACAACCAATAGCCTCCCGTTACCCGACACCTACCACCACCACCCTCAACCCCGAATAATCACCAGCAAAACCACCTTACGTATGACAGAAACCACCGATTAAACTACCCCAAAATTACCGCCCTAACAGCTTGGTTCAAACGCGGGTTCGAATACCTCTGACTCTGCAACTTGGCTAATGGCACCACCACAGACGCCCTAAGACACCTCCACAACGACCACTAGACTCGGCCCAACAATACCATAACCAGCTCCCAAGGCCGACCAACACGCGCCCGGACCACGACCCACAAACACAGATTTAGTACGTGATTTGAACCGTGTGTAAAACCGAACTAAAACAACTTCCCTTACTAACCACGGTGGTCAAACCACCACGCACCATCGGTTAAACCTCCCTTCAGAATGATCAAGAAAGAAAAGGGTGACAAAAGAAAGGCTGGAGTAATAGTGAAAGTGTGAGAAATAGTAAGAAACTGAGCAACAATCCATACCGAGGATACGTGTCTGCTAGTGGCTCGACGTTAGGCGATAGCCGGACTGGATTCGGCCGGTCTGGTGCCAATGCTAGATTTTTAAATGTTGTTGATTGCTTTAGATGCGGAAAGCTTGGACACAAGGCGGTCGTATGTCGAGTTAACTTGGGAAATTATGGAGGAGGCTTTAAGAGTGGAAATTCGGGTGGAGGATTCTATACACCGGCGCGGAGTTTTGCGAGTAATCAAAGGAGCTTCAACAATAACTATAGTAACAATCTTTATAGTGGCTATACAAATCTAAACAGTGGTGATGCATCCTATCAGAGGCAGGGCAATCAGAGTAATCAGCAGAGTGGAGCTAAAAGTGTGGAAGCATCTGCTGCTACAATTCAGACCGGAGCCAAGAACAGTGGAAAATTATTTATGATGGGTAATGAAGCTGCTGAGGGAGATGGTCACGTGGTCACTGGTACATTCCTCATTAACTCTACTCCTAGTTTTATATTATTTGATTCGGGAGCAACCAACTCTTTTGTGTCTAGTGATCATGTTAAAGCTTTAAGATTGAGTCAGTATAACTTAATTAATGATGTAGTAGATATACCTTCGAGAGAGTCTGTAATATGTAATAAAATATACAATGATGTGACCGTAAAGATATGAGGTAATGTTTCATGCTAATTTGATGGAGTTTCCCTTGGGAGGGTTTGAGATTATCTTAGGGATGCATTGGTTGGAAAAATATAGAGCCTTTATTGACTGTTATTAAAAGAAAGTTACCTTGAGGGGACCAAAAGGTGTGAGAGTGTCTTATAAGGAATTTGTTATTAAACCTTAGATGAAGCTTATATCAACAATTACCCTGAAGTCTTGTTTGAGGAAGGGAGGCCAGTTATTTTTGTGTCATGTGAGGGATACTAGGAAAGAGATGGGGTCGGCTAATGAGATTAATGTGGTGAAAGATTTCCAAGATGTGTTCCTGAAGAGATTCCTAGATTACCACCAAAACTGGATATAGATTTTAGTATTGACTTGAAACCTGGAGTGTGACCTATTTCAAAAGCACCTTATAGGATGGGACCTAAGAAGTTAGAGTAACTAAAGAAGCATTTGGAGGAGTTGTTAGATAAGGGCTATGTGAGACCTAGTGTGTCGCTTGGGGAGCAACAATATTGTTTGTTAAAAAGAAAGATGGAATTATGAGACTGTGTATAACTATCGGGAGCTGGATAATGTGACAATTAAAAATAGATACCCTTTACCTCGGATTGATGATTTATTTGACCAGTTGAGTGGGGCTGGAGGGTTTTCTATGATTGATTTGAGGCCGGGATACCACCAGTTGAGGGTTAAGGAAGGAGATATCCCTAAGACTGCATTCAGGACCAGGTACAGACACTATGAATTTGTTGTTATGCCATTTGGATAACTAATGCATCGGCAGTCATTATGGACTTGATGGACCGGGTATTTAGTCCCTATTTGGATCAATTTGTAGTTATCCTTATCGATGATATACTGGTGTACTCTAAGAATAAGGAAGAGCATGAGAAGCATTTGAGGATTATGTTGCAGACGCTGATAGAGAATAATTTGTATGCTAAGTTGAGCAAATGTGAGTTCTGGCTTGATAAAGTTGCCTTTCTGGGGCATGTTGTGTCCAAATAAGATTGAGGCTGTTTCTAAATGGGAAAGACCGAAAAATGTTGGTGATATTCGTAGTTTTTTGGGTTTGTCTGGTTATTACAGGAGGTTCGTGAATGACTTTTCTAAGATAGCTAAGCCTTTGACTGCTTTTATAAGGAAGGAAAATAGATTTGTCGGGGATGAGAGTTGTGAGAAGGCATTTCTAACTCTTAAGGAGTGCCTGACAACAACTCCTATCTTAGCCTTGCCGGAAGGGAGTGAAGATTTTGAGGTTTATACAGATGCATAAAAGAATAGGTTGGGGTGTGTGTTAATGCAGAAGAGGAAGGTATAACTTATGCCTCAAGACAATTGAAGCCTTATGAGGAGAATTAACCTACCCATGATTTGGAATTGGGAACCGTGGTGTTTGCTTTGAAACTATGGAGACATTAACTATATGGAGACATTAAAATATATTTATACCCAAATGGAGCTAAATATGAGACAGAGGAGGGGGATGGAGTTGATTGTAGATTATGATATGGAGATAATTTACCACAAGGGGAAAGCAAATGTTGGAGCTAATGCCTTGAGTAGGAAGTCGTTACATTCCTTGTGTACTGCGAGATCTAGAATGAGGCTGCATGAGAAAGTGAGAAATATGGGGATTTGTATGATAAAGAAAGGAGAGACAATTGAGGATTTGACATTAGAACCTCAGTTGTATTCTAAGATAAAAGAAAAGCAAGTAATTTTAGTAATATGATCCATTTTATGTACATGTAATTATGAATTACTAGTCAATTTGTTAAATAATTTATTTGATATGAAATGATATTTAATTTGTTAAGTATGCATTAAAATATCAATTGACATGTTAATTGTCACATCTCACACCATATTACAAATGACAAAATTACAAAGATAAAATGGAATCCATTTTAAGTAGGGTAAACCATTTTTTCTATGGTGGAGTTTATGGATGTTGGGATTTTGTCTTATTGTTAGAATAAGATGCTTATAAAAATAATGATGATACCCAAGCCTAGCCCTTACATACTTAGTCTTATGGGTAAGACAAAAAAAATTGAAAAAAAAAAAAAAAATTTCCTATCCCCATATGTTAAAAACAAAATAATTATATTAAAAGTTTGGGTAAGTCTTGGGTGCAACTAAGAGGAGGTGTTATACATTGAACACTTGAAGATTTGGAGGATCATCCTAATGTTAATAAGCTCAAGATCTAAATTAGGAAGGAGTCCTAACTTGGTGCCCATTTTCGTTCCAAATCAATGTAAGAAAACGTTTTTCTCCTTATTTCTTGTTTGCATGCAACTAGATCACATAGTATAAATTAGGAGTAATTTATAAATTCTATTAGAGGAGTCTAATTAGGGGTTTAATAAACTTTCAGATATGTGTTTCAGTACATGCTGAATCTTATATGTAAAGTACTCGCGAGATGTTAATAGTTCTTATTGATGCTGCAATTATTTTCAATTATAATAAAGTTGTTCAATTCCTAAATTTAAATTATCTTATAGATCTTGTGAATCCCTTGTTGATATCCACTTGAATGACCATGCCCAAATCTAGCTTCTTCAGTTACTTACGTGACCGACGATCATATCAGCTAATCTTTTCCCTCATTTTCATTTTTTAATTCTTCTATGTATAACTATTATCTTTAATTATTGTTGTTTATGCAGGCACGGTTTACCATTTGATCAACTTCCCACCTAATGTAGCCGATACATCAGTTTTCAACCTTCTTGATCCTGATAAATGTTGGTATGTACATGAGGTTGTCAATGGTCAAAGTTTGTATCTATGAACATGAAATTGTCCCTGTTTGACGTTTAAGTGTGCAAGAATTGTTGTGATCCTGTCCATCTAACTAAAAGTTTCAACTCCCTTCCTTTTGTCAATTGGTTGTTTTGTTCTCTTCCATTCCCAAAGTACTTATCACCCCCAATTCAAGCTCATGGAAGACTTGAATCTCTTGATTTAGCTGTCTTTGATATGATTTGTATTTCTCCCTTCCAAATTATAGTAAATGAGGTGGTTGTCAATTGCAGTTTAAGTTTTCTCACAAGAAGGTACTACTCTGTAACCTGTGATATGTATAAGTTGTTGGGTGTGAGTGTGTGACGTTGTCAATTTTATCTTGTAGTTCAAATTGTAACTGAAGCTAAATCTTTATGGTGTATATTTAACTGAAAAGATCAGCCTAGAAGCGACTAACACGTTTATATTACTAGTTTTGGTGGTTTGTGCACTGAAATATAACTTTGCTTTTGTGGTTTGTACAAATCTCATTTGTCCAAAAAATGAAAAAGATGCTGGTTTGGTGGTTTATACAAATCAACATTCTTCAAACAAATTACTTTGTACAAATACAAGATCTATATTTTATTTTTTGGAGCCCATTTCCTGGTTCACCTCATTTGATAGATGTTTTTTTTTCCCTGATAAACTATGACCTGGAATAAGTTCTTTTAAGTTTTATCTTGGTATTTATGTGTTCGTGTTTACTCGGTCCTTTTGGTGATCAATTATTGTCTTTGCTGCATCTCAGAATTAGGATACAAGGAGATGTGAGGCGTATCCATTGCCGCGCCACTTAATCTAACCCACCGCCGATTTTTTAATATCAATGGATCATATGTCAAGAGTTCTCCAAACTCTTACTATCCTGAAGTCTCATATTTTCAGTTTCAATTCTAAATTTGTGTCCAATGGTTCTGCAGGCAAAAGTGGTGGAATATCTAAGGAATAGTGTTCAAGGAATATCAATTTTCTTATCCTGCAGGCGAATTTCTTATAAATCATTATGACTGACATGTATTTCTTATGACTGATATAGTGGTTAAAACTGTGGTAGTGTACTCTAGTGCTCCTTGTATAGTACCCCAATGCCTTTTGCAGGTTGTTTACTAATGAAAAATGGAGAGCACCTATTTTGCTCTCCATTTGCACCCCCTCTCATTGGAGAGCTAACGTCAAATTTTCTTCTACAATAATAAAACTCTTACATGTGCTCTCCATCTAAAATATTGGAACTACTTTTTTATGTTTACATTAAAAAAACATTGTTAAATAAATTCTTCCACTCATGTTAAATGGAGAGCTAGCTCTCTTTTGCTTTCCCCCAAGAGCCAAGAGAGCTACTCTCCAATTTTTTGCATGGAGAGCACCCCCTCTCTCCTTGGAGAGCCCCCATTGTATGGGAAAAACTTGTGTTTGTGCTCTCCAATTGTGGGGACCAATTGGAGAGCACATTAGATAGTTTCTAGTAAACATGCTCTAAGAGGTTTAGGAGGCTTGTTAACGACATTGTGTTTACCTTTTTCTTAATTTTATCCTTTGTAATGTCTTTCGGACTAAACTTGGTTGATATACGGTTTCTTTTATTTAATATTTGATGGATCTTTCTTTCGTGTAAAAATAGAACATTAGTTAGTCAATAAGATCTTACACTATTAGAATACCAAAAAAAAAAACATATTCTTCGACGTCTTAGCTTGAAACATGAAATTATGTCAATCAAACTTTGCTTTTTTTAATATCTTATGTCTTAATATACAGGAGGGAGTGCTTAATGGGGTTACACAAACGCTTCATGGATCTTTCGTTCGGATATTTTTGGGCAAATGGGATGTTGGAAGTTGTATTGACATTTGAAGCCCCTTTTTTTGGTTTACCACCGAAGCCTTAAATGTAAATGTTTTACCGTAGCTCCTAAACGATTTATTTTTGGTACGTATTACACTTCTTTAACGTGGATAAAATATGTATTAAGAAGCATATTGTACTTCCTCCAATCCTCTATTTTCTTCCTTATTTCCTAAAACGAATTATTCGGATTTTCTTTCCCTTTCTTATTTTGGTAAGTTTTTATTAATATTATACTCTCACCTCTCCAATCAACAAACCCCACCATCTTCTCTATTAATATTTAATCATAATTATTCCTATCTCTCTCCAATTACCAAACCCTACCTATATCATTTATTAATATTTAATCCTAATTATTCATACCTTTCTCCAATCACTAAACCCCACCCATAATATAATACTCCCTCCCTTAATATTTGTGCCCTTTCCAAAGGGAAAGAAAATAGGGGATTGGAGGGAGTATATATTAACCTTATAGATGTTAAATATATTATATTTTATAAAAGCCATTTATCTGGCAAAACGAACTAACTAGAGTTTCGAAAGACAATGTTATAACTAGATAAATGCATTGATGCTGGCAACTGACAACAAAACCATCAATTCGTTGAACAAAACAAGTATTGTGCAACAAAATATTTTGTTGCACAAAGTAATTATTGCAGAAAGGCAACAATGACTGTTGTCATTGCACAAACAGGAAGGGGCAACGAAAAATGTTGACGCCAAAGGAACTGTATGAGCGACAAACTTTGCCTTTCGTTGCACATAGCACTTAATTGGGCAACAACATTAATTTGTTGCACAAAGAAAATCATGGGCGACGAAGAACAATGTCGTTGCACATGCTACAAAGGGCGTCGAACCCACGATGACATGATTTTCATTGCAGAAGCGTATGGGCAACGAAATACAGGCTTTGTGCGACAAATTTATTTGTTGCCAAAGGAATCGTAAACGGCAACAAAGCAAATTTTCTTTTAATAATAATTAAAAATATACTCCGTAATATAAATATTGATAATTGACTTTTAAATTAATTTTTTACTCTCCGTAATTCTAATCTCGTGCAATGGATTGGAAAAAAGGAAGTGTTGAAAACTGAAGAGAGGTGTGGTCCTGTGTACTATCATGGCTGCATATTACCTCATATGGATGCAAAGGAACATGGCACGGGTAGAAAACAATATACTCAGACCTAGTATTGTGGTGGCAATGATCAAGAAAGAGGTGATGTTAAGATTGTCAACAAGAAGTTTAATAAGTGCTTCTAGGAACGATATTGAATGGCTAAGGAAGATCAACACATGTTTGTAATGTCATCTTTTATTTAGTAGATGATGGAAAATGTACGTAACCTTAACACTTGGTGTTATGATTTAATGGAAATGCTTAAATTTCATAAATAAATAAAAATTAATTAAAAATATTAAAAAAATATTTTTTATACTTATTATTTCAAATATAATGTAAAAATATTAATCTTTAATAATAATATCCTTAATTTATCTTTGACCCATTTGCCGAATAGGTCAGGTCGGATTTTGACCCTAAAATAACGAGGCATTTCGGGTTTGGGTCATTCGGGTCGTGGGTCAAGATTTACCGATCTATGACCCTTAAAAACCGGGTCGCGTCAGGTCGTTTTTTGGTCGAAGATATATACTCTACGGTATGTAGGAAGGTCTGTTTACTTGTAATCGATCAACCTAATGACGTTTCCAAGTAAGTAAGAGTTACTTGCCAAGACGTACATCGCTACCCTAATGGCAGGGACGGAGCTATTCCTGGGCTTAGGGGCCCCGGCCTGGGCGAGAATTTAAAGATTAAGTATAAAATAACTAGGCTAATGTTCAAGGAATTCATTGTTGCATAGCGGTAAAGACCATCAAAATAACGATGCACATGGGTCAAAGATAAAATAACTCAGTTTGAAAGAATGAGTTGTACTTCGTTGAGACCTCGTGTTCGTGGCTGACAACCACTGAAAATGTTAATATTCTTTCCTTTTGCTTTTTTTTTTCTTTTATAAATTTGACTATATTGTATTCCGCCCCTTATGCCTTAGTCCCACTTTATTTTATAATAAAACCTTCTTATAAGAGTTTTATTATTATTTATGTTTCTAGTTTTATTAATCTGATAGGTTATTAATGAAAATGCTCTATAAAATATGGAGTAAATATGTTGAAAAAAATAATGTGTCATTCAATAATTAAACAAGAATAAATATTAATCCGTAACTCGTATGTTCTAAATATTAATTAAAAAAGCTTATTAAATATAAACAACGTTGACCTAAAGGTCTAAGGTCGATGAATGAGCATCGTCGAAATTGGAAATTGGCCCCGGTTCTTATTTTATCCTAGCTTCGTCCCTGCCTACCGGTTAACCTAAATAATAATGTCGAGTTAAAAAAGATGATACACCAAAAGCCATGAAAAAAATGTTGGTGATTTTATAAGTAAATCACCGGTTTTATTTAAGTGTAGTTGGGATTTGGTCAAAGTCAAGTAGACTCGAATCGTTATAATGTGGGTAAAGGAGTGTGGATCACACACTCACATAAATGATCATCGAGTTTACGGTTTTGGATAAGTTATCTTAGTACTTATTCCAAAAGGTACCTATTGGGAAATAACTAATTATTTTCCTGATTTGTGCATGATACTTTGTGTATATATACAAAGTATGCATGATGAAAAAATATATGTGAAAAAATCAGAATTTCCGACTTTGAAAGAACAAACAAATTACAAAACTTCATTTGTATTCTCTCGATTCTATTTGCCTAGAACGAGAGGGAATTGATAGTCTTATCCTGCGAGCGATTTCGTGCAACCCGAGGCAAATGTAAGAGTCGAAATACTCTTTAAGGAAAACGATTCGTGATTCTATCGTTATCCAAGTTTATTCAAGTTTAGCATTTGCCATTGACGGTCGATGGAGTGTCAACCACCATGTAAATTTCCAACATTCTTAAAGAGTATTTGTTTGGATAGTGATGGGGAATTAGTACAGTGCATCGAATTGAAATGGTATTGTATGCAGCTTAGAGAGTCCTTAAATTTGGGATCGGGGATGATCGATTTGCAGTTTATTAAGCAAGGCTTTTGTATTGGCCAAATATCTAGTTCAAGATGATAAGGATGGGATAAAAGAGAGGTTGACAAAAAAACTTGAAACATGAAATCAGATAAGTGAAATCTTCATTGAATTTGATACCAACGATGCTTAATATATACTATTGTTTATATGCGGATGGTGTTTGTGAATGGTATTCACAATAGATTTATGTATGTATTATGTTTACTCTCACCAAGAAGGATATTATGTAGTAATATACGTAATGGTAATGGATATTGTCTTCCATGATTGATAATTTGATATGGTTTTTATTAATGTACATGGAAGATGCTCTATACATAAATGTAATATGCCCAGACTTATTTGGTTGTTCTTTAATGTGTCACATGATGCTTTGGTCACTTGATTTCTATGTGTTAATAATCTCATATTGGTACTCGTCTAAGGTTAGCGTACAATAGATTGTGCATCTGTGAGTGGATATGAAATGGCAATATTTTTTGAAGTTTTACTTCTAATTATGTTGTTATAATGCCCGCGTTTTAGTTGATCGTGATATAATGTATGGACATTGGTATTAACATGTGACACTTTCATTCATGGGTTAAAGTCTTGATAGACTGGGTATAAATATCAAGGTTTGATAAAAGTTGTTTATTGATCATTTATGGTGAATATATGTCATGTTGAATATGTTTGTTAGCATTTTATTATCATTGATTTGAATTGTGTTGTGGAGAATAACAAAGATTTGTTTTATCATGTTTTTCTATGAAAGACATGGGGAAGGTAAATATGATCATTGCTATTCTTTGATCCTTTTTGTTAGGATCGAGTGTGAGAATGAATATGACCATTCTTCTCCGGTAAGTATTTCCACTGGTCGAGTATGACACTTGTATTCAATATTATAATAAGAGCGGAGTCATATCTTGAGTATTCACATGGTCTTGTATTGCTTATGCATTTGAAAAGTCGAGTAAGAATCTAGTGATACTAGTACTCATGTTTGGTAAGCAATTAGACAAGAGTGAATGTGTAAAGTAAGCCATGATTTGTGGTTTGTCCTATGTCGGGTTCCTTCAGTTTTAGAGGGATGGTTGTATGCAAATTGTATTATCTTGATAGATGACTATTTTCTACAAGAGTGACGAATTATTGCTTGGAGAAAGCACCGTTAATAAATGGGTTTCCAAAAAGCTAATTTGCATTATAAGATTGACATTAGATTTACAATTTGTAGTTTTCGTTATAGCCGGTAAAGGCTAAGTAGTTAAAGAAATTGATCTACGAGTTTGTTTATAAGTGAGACCGAGTTTACCCATGTTTTGATAGGGAAGTTAATTTGGCTAAGTTTATAGTCAAGTGAATTGTGGTGACGGCCGCACCAGGACGTTATTAATTATAGCGTTGTATGTAAGCTATCAAAAAGGGTTGTGTCGGTTGTTTTGTGAGATCTCAATGTCTAGTTGGTCACTTTGCATAAAAGGATCAATTAGGGACTTGGTTTATAAGTCGATGTCGGGATGTTTAAAGCCTATCTAAATTTTTGGTGGTAGGATTAGAGGTAGAATTCAATGTGGAAAGCCTATTATCAAAGATTGGAGCACATTGTTCATTTTGTCCCGAAAGTTTGTGCTCGGACTTGCATGATAAGTTAGGGTGAAGTTTATCTTCTTAATGGATCTTTTGAGAAAGTGCTTTGCAGGGCACGATTGAAAGAGTCCATCTATGTGAGTGTGAAGTGTGGCCACTTCTTAAAGTTCGGGCTTGGCTTTGTAAGCACTTATGAATGGATAAGGACACCTGGCCATGTAAAATAGTGTCGGTAATATACTTATGGAGTTGTCTTGAACTTGTATGTGTTCTATGTTCATGTATTCAAATGACTTGGCGAGTTCAATCCTTAGAGACACCCCGATACTCTAATACAGAATGTGTAGTTCACTAAGGTGAGAATTCAATCTGCGTGACATTTTCACTTTATGTATGAGTTTAGTTTCGTTTTTTGTAAATGAATCAAGGATTACACTTAAATGGGGGAGGAATGTTGGTTTTATAAGTGAATCACTGGTTTTATTTAAGTGTAGTCGGGATTCGGTCAAAGTCAAGTAAACTCGAATTGTTATAATGTGGTAAAGAAGTGTGGAGCGCGCACACACACACATAAATGATTATCGAGTTTACGGTTATGGATAAGTTATATTATCATTCTTATTCAAAATGTACCTATTGGAATAATTAATTATTTTCCTGATTTGTGTGCATGATATTTTGTATATATATATATATATATACAATTATGCATG
>JAOWBH010126493.1:0-13821 GCA_028566215.1 Silene coronaria | reverse complement strand
GGTATAAACGGAGTAACAGGAAAAAATGCGTAGGATTAAGTAAATTATTGCGCGGGATTTAGCAACTCCCTTCTTTAATTGAACCTAATAAAATTCGATCTTCAATCAAACTCACTCCTCCATCACTTGGCCCATTGTAATCTCCTTCCCGATTAGTTCTCTGAGAATATGGATTTCCAAATAGCTAAAATTGCAAGGTATTACTACCCATCGTGCCTATAATTGTTTCTAAAGTCGATTCCCGCATAGCCATTGCCAAAAAAAATGATGGGGGCAAATTTCAGTTGATTTAACAATATTCATAGTTATAAGAAAAAAGCTTGAGCTCAAATAAACTAGGTCAAGTCCTGCAAGTAGTGAGAAATTAATCATCTCAATCCTCGACCGCTTAAAAGGAGGGTCTTTGGCAGGCAGAAAACAGTTGGCAGCTGATAAAAGCCATCACCAAAGACGTAAACAGTTGAAAACCAACGACTTCGGGGAAGTGCCATCCCATAACTCGCCTCAGGTAGCTGGCAAAAAGGATACAAACACAAGTATGAGAGATATCTAACTAGAAAAGAAAAAAATGGTAAAAACATGGGAAGATTCAAATTAGAGTAGATATGACGATATGTACAGGTGACATTGTGACAGTTAACACTGGTTTCACAGTATGTCAGCATAATTTTTTTTTAAGTTGGTCCTAAACTCCTAATTTTTTTCACGATTCTCATAATTAAACTTAATGACTGAAGGAAATCCCTGTGAGCTTAGATTGCACAAAGTTTCAGTAGAGGAGAGTAGGTAGAAACTGAGTGAGAGTTCAGAAAATTAAGGTGGGGAGGGGGGAACTTGATATAAAAACAAGAGAACATACCGGCAAGTTTTTGTGTGCTTTATTTGCCAAAAATGTAATGATAGGAAAGAAAAATAAATACGCGCTAAAAAGGAAAAATGATAACGAACCCCAATGCATTACAAAGAGTCTTATTAGTCAAACCCAACCCTATAAACGTGTGCTGATGTGCTTCTCTTCCATCCTTTCTCTCTCGTATTTATTCTTTACATGTTGACCTCTTTAAAATAAGGTATTCATGAAAAAAAATTGTATAGAAAAACAGTGCCTCAAACTTAGGGTGCATAGGCAATAATCATGAAAGAACATATTGTATAAAAAAAAACAACGAAAGTTGAATAGGAATAACATTGATGTTGTGGCCAACCAAAACCATTAAGACAATTTCCATAACAAACCTTGTGATAGATGGCATGGTGGCGAGAATTCCTGCACATAAGTATATAATAGGTATCAAAGTCTTTGGCTTGTTTTTCCTGAGCCACATCAAGGATCCCATTGCAGCAAGGGAAATGGTCAACACCTGAGAAGGATATCCTAAATCAGTGAACATATTAAAACCAAAGTACACATCTTTTTGGATTCAATATTGCAAAACCTGCCGTCGATTAGCACGATATTCTGCAAAACCATGATACTCAACATTGCTATCGGAGATGTCACGGATGTAACATAGCACATCATGACCAACACGTCCGGATTATCAAAAACATTAATGAAATACATTACATCGCCCGTTCTTTTTATATAGAACTTTAATTGATTTCCCATGTTTTCAATTCATATTCTCCTATTATGCCCTTGTTTTCACAGAGACATACAGAGTACGTAATAGCAATATCCACCAATCCAATCCAATCTGCCCACTTTCCTTTTTTAGTCAATCCAATCTACCCTTTTCCCTTTTTGGCAAAAACATGACCAACATACCCATGTTACAATCTTATATTTACATCAATGCCACTGTTCACTTACTCGTCAAATCAAGTTATCAAGCCCACTAAATCAATTACTCCGTAAATAACAATTCAACACAACCCATTATTCAACTTAATTTAGGAACATAACACATTAACAATCACTCCATCTCCTAATCTTCTCCCTACTTTCCCCTTATAACTCACAGCACCAACTCTTCACCAACATCCTACCATCCAGCCCTCACCACCAGTATACCATCAACCACCGCCCACCAGCATGGCCAAATTCCAGCTCGCACCACCTTTCAACTCACCAAGCAGGAAATCCCCAGCAACCACCACCACCTCGTCACAGCCCATGCACTCACCTGACACAACTATGCACCTACCTTGCCCCACCACAGTGTCACAACCCATGGAAACAGGGACCCACCTCACCGCCCCATCTTATCACAACCCACCTCGTCACCACCATGACGCGTCAACCTCACTTCCCCATCTTATCACAACCCACCCCGCGCCCCGCCGACGTACCGACTCTGCTCCTTGCATTTTTTTTTTTTTTGTGGTTTTAGGGAATATTTGAGATTTGAAATTTCACTTTACAAATCTACAAAAAATTTAGAGAGAATCTTGCGAAAATGAGTTCGCCAGTGATGTTATTGGTGAAAATAGAGCCATCAACCCAATTTTTGTGCAAGATGGTGATGGTTGGATATGGACAATTGGACACTTGCTAGCAGTGAGTTGAGTGTGACAGGGAAAGGGGTGGGGTGGGGTAGGGAAAAACAAAGATTAATATGCTAAGCCATTGTTAACCTGTTAAGTGTAAGGGTAATCGAGTCTTCATCATCATTACGCGAGTTTTTTTAAACTTTGTGCCCGGGTCCATGGGTAGATTGGATTGTATATTTGTATTGGATTGGAGGGACTAACTATTTTTCCCTATATTCTATCTCATACAATAGTGAGAAATACATTACAAGAGGTGGGAAAATCTGTAAATTTGCCAAAATATGACCTTTTTCATTGGTTAATAAAGAGGTAATAACGCAATGGTGGAGTGAAATTCTGCTAAATAAAAGGTTGAGACCTGGCAAACAGGTCTTGTCGTGTTCATGTCCATGTCAACTTTGAATGGGTTGTCATTACCTCAACCCTAACCCGACAATAAACGGGGCATTTGTCTCCACTCTAACCCGTCCAATCTAATTTTTCAACAACCCAACCCAACCTGTTTAACCCATTTATTACTTGAGCAGTTCATTTTCAATGCACTTAACTTGCTTAATTCCTTAATACAACTAAGCTTTAATAACCTATTTACCCACAATGATGATTGATGAATGCCAATTCTTACTTTTGAGAAGGTTGGTTAGATTATGAAGTTAGCCAAATGAAATTATGACTAATTTAAATAAATGGGTTATTCGTGTTGGTTTCATGTTGAAAGACCTTAACCCTAACCCAACTGCATAAGTTTCGTGTCGTGTCCATGTCAACCCAATTGCATGAATGGGTCATAGTGTCTTAACCTTAACCCACTAACTTCTTGTCGTGTTCGTGTCATGTTTTCGAGTTGGGTCAATTACTGCCACTTGTGTAACGTAATGAGAGAATTTTAATAGCATGTTTGACTTTGGTCAACCATAGTTAAGGAACACAAACCCTTCAAAGAGAGTCTTGCTGCATTCGAGAATATAAAGGAAAAAACTAAAACTACACTGAGACATAAGTGCGAGCGCAGAGACCAGCTTGTACTACGTAATGAGTATACATTTCAAAATGAAAGAGAAGGAAAACACACCAGATGGGCATTTGCTTCAAGACCTTGCAAAACAAACTCCCATGTGAATTCCAATCCCCTGGCACCCACCCAAAGGGGTGCTAGTCTGTGCAGAACAGCATCTGCAAAGGCCCATCCTGTGAAAAAATCAGAAGGAAACAAATTATTAAGCATTATTTAATATACTCAACAATTGAAATGAGAGAAATCAAAGAAAGACGATCCCTTGAGCAATATCATTTAGCACTTTCACATGACATATATATGACAAGCATTATATTTTCATCATCAAGCTTTTTGTTTTCTTGCTGTAGAACCAAGAAAAGAGCATAGAGGAGACAAAGAGAGCATGACATTACTGTATACAGCAACAATGACAGTAGTCGTAAGGGTAAAGCTTGCCTACATTCTCAAGGAAAGACCATTGGGATCGAAAGAATCAAACATATCCAGAAAATTTTGTATAGGAAATCATCTAATAGACCCCCTCAAAGATAAAATGACAGTTAATCTAATACAAAATATCAGGAGAATCAAAGAAGCACACAACAGTGATGAAGATAAGGCATAAGGTTACTGACCGAGACCAACAGCCTGGAATTTGTGATTTTGGGAAATGTTCCTGTGAGTCAGCTGAGTCAATGCATAGTATAGACCAGCAACATCTACCAAACCAATCACAAGCTTCAACAATTCCTGAAAATGAAAGAGGCAAACATTAATCATGTATGAACTTGCCAATCCCGTTTCAAAAAAACATAAATGGTCAAATGCCTTCATTTATATCACTAACATGAGGAAAAAAATCACAGAAATTGGCAAATATTTAATTTATGAGTCCAGGATTTTCATTTTTCGGGACACATGAATACGAGAGAAAGTTAAGGCTAGTTGGATGATAAAGTAAATGATGAGCCCACAGAGGCAATGAATCAATCAGAGACCACGATGAATGTAACGAGAAAAAAAATGTCATCATTGATAAGCAGCTTAGAAATTCAGATTGAAAGATTTCAATGTGTTACTTCCATCCCAAACAGATTTTTAGGAACCCTTCAAAACAAAGGTTGTGTTTTTGTGATAGTGTAATGGGCACTAAACTCGAGGCCTCAAGGTCACCAAGTCACAACCAAGTTTGGTTGTGCTGGATAGCCATAGAGCACATCCTTTTCAAACGGTCATTTTAAAAACTAAGTTTATCGCATTTGAACAATCTACCTCTTTGCCTCTTCACACTAATAATTTAATGTTTTCTGACCAAACTATGTTTCTAAGCTTTCACTGTACAAAAACAACAGGGACAAAATGATTTACATTAAAGTCTTAAACTCACTTTAATATATCTCAAGGAAAAATGCCTCTATACGTCATCTACTCCCATTCGCTCTTATCTCAAGTTTTTATCTCAGTCAGTTCAAGTTTCTATGACTGTTATTCTGTTAAGGTCAATTACAGTTCAGATAAGCCTGTCAGAAATATCCAACAAAGATTCGAGTTATTTAAGAGTTTTATAGCATCACGGCACCCTTGTACAGCAAAACCTAAACAGACAATATAAACCAGATACCAAAATTTAAGATGTATGTTCCATACACGCATACAGAGATGAGAACACCGGAATTTTCAAAAAATGGGAAATTTCTTATCCTGGGCAAACTAATCATTTTTTAACTATTAAATTCAAGGGAAGCCACAAAGGGAAAAATGATGCAGACGAGTTTCTGGGTAGATGTAACGGAACAAAAAAGAATCTCTATGTTTCTAAAAAAAACACTCCGTATTTCATTAAAAAAAAAAAAATATATATATATATATATACTGCATCTAAAATACTCCAGCTACACAATTTTCATAGCCAAGGCAATGTACAACACTCATGGAGTCATGGATTATTCATGAATGCATAATACTTGTTGAATGTCATCATCCATCCATTCATATCTAAACTAAACCAAAAATATTACCAGGCTTAATTATTGCAAACAGTTTTCCATGGGCCAAAAACTTGTGAAATAGTAAAGTCATTATCTTTTTCAGTTCTTCCTTTAACCGTACATTTCCATTTGCAACTAAAACTCAAGGGGGGGGCAAACATGACATACCTGATAAGGATCAAAGTTATCGTTATCTGGCACCTTGAGGAACGTTGCCAAACAAACCAGCTGAATAAAATAGTGTGAAACCACATTAGTAACCACAAAAATAGAAATACATATAAGTATTTAGCTTGTTGCAATGCTTACAAACCTTCACCAAAGCCGTGACAAGATAAACGATTGCAGCCTTTATTGACGTACCCAACGTGTCGTACTCTGATCTGCATACAGAAACCAGATAAGTCACAAAAGAATCAATACTGGTGAGTTGCAGCAAAACATACAAAAGTTATTGACACTACAAAAGCAAACCGACACCCACGAGCCCAGATCCATATATGTTATACAATTAAGTAAAGTAGCAAGAAACAAAGCTTAATTACACAATTTAAATGTAAAATGAGGGACCACACAAAAGTTTTAATGTAGTCTGACACCTGCCTAAAGTACACTTCATAGCCTTCCTAATTATTGAGAAAGTGCAATATCATAGATACTATCTCCATGATAAGAGACGCCATTTAGCAATACAAATGTAAGATCTGACAAAAGTTGTGAGCATCAGTAGGGGAAATTGCAACTTGCCGTGCTTTCTGGCTTGCCGCCACAAATCCCTTCGTCAAGACGTGTCTTAATGGACGAAGATAAGTTATTCGGTTCATCAAACACAGGTAAGGTAAGGAGAAATCTTTGCTACTAGAGAAGAATATTGAAGACAGTCGCACAATAGCGATGCATCCATGATGCAAGTAAACTATTGTCTTGTTTTTTTATTCTTTTCGGCAGTAAACATATCCATATGATGAAGTAAAGTAAATGGCTAACGGTGGCAGTCTACTACCTTCGTTCCACAGACGTTTGGTACCCAAATTGCACACAAATCCCACCCCATTTCCTATGTAGGGAGTTACTAAATCCTTAAACATACCCAAAGCCACCGAATACTATTCCTAATTTGGTTAGCTAAGCAACTAAACAGCTGATAGCTTAGCCGGTAAAGTCATCAACGCGTGATACTCATGACCTTGTGGCTCCCTTTACCCAAAACAAAAGTATTGAAAATATGATGGCATACGATAGGATTCAACAAACCCGATGCATCAATGTAGATTAAAGCTCAGAAACAGCTGAATGCAAGATCGCAGATGTCAGGATTAGACGAAAGCGATATAATTGGATGAAAAGTGAGCTAAAGAATCAAAGGAATATAAACCCAGTAGATCTATAAGACTTAATTACATAAACATATTGAGCAAATCTGGAAATGCGCTAATATTATTGAAATGCAATACAATAGAAAGATCTGAAAAATTGGTAAAAAAGTAAAGAGGGAAATAGAAAAGAGAGACTGACAAAGGAGTGGCAGAGAAGTAGACGAAGTGAGGACCGAAAGTCAAGATGGCGCAGTTGAAGAAGTGAAACATCGTCATCTCAAAACTATGCTATGCAATTTCTAAGTTGCAGACCAAAAAGGTGAACTCAGAACTCAAAACTCAAAACAAGACTTGAGATGATTAGAAGATGACTGATGATCGATGACTTGTGCTTATGTTGGGCTTTTACCGCTTTACTACTTTTCATGTTTTTATATGTCACGTTATTACTACTTTGATCACGAGTAGGATCAATCCCTAGGTGGGTAGGCCTAGACAACCATGCGGGTTGGCCCGGCCCTCCCAACCGGTCTCTTTTTTCTCTGGCCCGTTTATTCAACCGAGATAGGGTTTCTTGGCCCGCAAGCTTATAATTTTTGGCACGGATGGCCCGCACTGGCCTAGGCAGAACATCTTACTGTATTACTCTTCTTGTTAATCTCAAATAAGTTATTTCAAATTGTGAAGTTATAAATTATAATACTAAAAAATATGGGTAAAGTAACGGACAACTCTTGACGGAAAAGAAACCGCAGTTTCTGATGGATTTCTGACAACTTTGTGGATGACGGGCATGGCTTCAGTAGTACTTTCATTTAGCATTTAGGTTAGTCACTAAAGCATATGTTACTACGTTAGTCTTTATCTTAGGCTAAAAACTTATGACTTTGCCTGAGCAATTTATTTGTTACACAAATTGTTAGATAGGGCGGTCTCATAGCATGAGACCAGCCCAATAGTAGATATAGCCCAAAGAAAATAGTTTTTAAAAAAAAAAAGGAAACCAAACCCTGAAAAGCCCCAATTTGTAAACCGTGAGTTAAACCGTCATTCAATAACTTCCATCCCATTCAACACAATTCCAGTCATCTTCCCCACGCAATCATCAACTTCTCTTTCTTTTCATTTACTGTCGTCTTCCTCAAGAGCTCAGTAAGTGTTCATTTTATTGTGAATCCTATTATTCACATCAACTGGAAGCCTTATTTCCTCTTTATCTACATCAACAATGGCGAAAAAGGAGAAAATAATCAATCAAGGTGTGTTCTACATATTGGTTCTTCTTTTTGTTTGTTAGTTAGTTCAAATTATTTTTCCTTTTTGTGTGTTATTTACTTCAATGTGTGTGTTAAGCAATTCGATTCGTTTGTTTCCCATTTATTAATTATCAAGTAGCTTCAAAGCATTTCTAGCTATGGGTATTCAGGTGAGCTGTGCATAGGGGTGCTTTGGGTTATGATAGAAGTGTCGGGAAGCCTCAGTTTAATGGTAGTTTTTGTGCATCTTTTTGTCAATTACTGATAGTTGAGCTGTGTAAAGGGTGCTTGGGTTACGGATGGAGTTCTCTGTCTAAAAAGTACTGGCTTCCTCTAAGGGCCAGACGCCGTAAAACCAGAGAGGTTTTTTTGTATCTTCGTTTCTGAGTTACAATGATCGCAGTTGGCAGTTTGACAGTCATGCTGCAAAGAGTCACTCGTCTTACGAGATCCGAGAATAAAAATAATATTACCATATGGACGATGGTTCTTTAACTTCGATTATGATAAATGGTAATAGTGTTTATTTGGTTGTATATGGAATGCATACTTGGATGAGAATGTGGAAGGCTTTTGCTCCTTAGGTGTTGAACTGTTGACGCTATAATATTTGGTAAATTGCGAAAGAAAGGTGTGATCTATACCTAGTGGGTGTTTGGTTGTTTGCTGAATATATTATGCACCAAGTCTATATATCATGACTGAAAGAATGTCTATGGGATAAGTCATTTTCATTTTTGAAAGGCAAGACTATGGCCATTGTCCCATAGTGGGAATGTATAGTCGATACTAATAACATCGAACTAGTTAAGTCTTCATTTTGTTGCTTCAATGTAATTGTGATTATCTTCACTGATTTTGAATCATATTCTTGTGTACTGATTCAAACAAAATCATGCTTACTCGTAGTAGGAAATCATTTGGGATATGTGTCATGTTGCTAAAGGTTCACTTTCTGCTGGCACATTCTTTTGCTGTAACGAGAGATATAGTCTTTTCTGTCACAGACACTAATGCTTGTGTAGTTAAATTCCATCAAACCATAAGCAGGATTTTGTTATGTTGATTACATTCGATGTATAACTATATAACATACATGCATTTCCGTATCACTAGGACCAAATAAGCCATGAGACTTCCTGAAAAATGGTAATGAACCTCAATAACACTATTTGTTTTGATTGCATAGGTGCAACAAATATTGGAAGCTCAAGTTCACACATTGACGAAGAACCTGGAGAATGCTCGACAAAGGACAACAATGACACAATCAGCTGTAATGTTTCTTCCCATGTTGTTCGTAATCGGATAAAGCAACAATTTTGCGTTATTCAGGCATCAACATCTGATGAACCATAAGTTCCTTCGTTCACTACACCAGCTTATTTTTTAATGCTATGTGTTTTGTAATGTTAGGTTTTTACAGTTTAAACCATATGTTTATAAAGTAAATGTGTTGGTTGTCTAAGTTGAGTACCAACAATTTCAATTATGTTAACTTTTTTTTTAAGTGTACAAAAAACTATTCGACCAAGTGCAATCCAATTTTTTTCTTAATGGGGGTTAAAGATCTGAATAGTCGTCAAATTGAGGACGTCAAAGCTTTGGGTTTTGTTGGGTTGTTGTCGATGAAAATAAAGAGTCTTCCTTTGGGCATCGTTCCTTGCTTAGTCCAAAATTTCAACCCGCATAACCGAGTACAAAATTTGGGTTGGGGTAACATGTACTATATTACACCTGACGATGTTCAAGACATTCTTGGAATTCCGATAAAACCTGACAACAAAATAGAGGCTGTTACACATCACGGAAAAGGGCAGACAAAGGATCCTTCTTTGGTTAAAAAATAGATGGATGTACTTAAGGTGTCAAAGGAAGAAGACCTTACTTTGGATAAGGTTGTTAACGCCTTTAGTGAGCACAAGGGTGGTGGTGATGTCTTTAAGTGTTTGTTTGTGTTATTCTCTGTGTCAAGCTTCTTATCACCGAACTCTGAAAGAAAAGTGGACAAGTCAATTAGAAGACGTTTCTCAGTTGCATCGTTTGGATTGGTGCTCATTTGTTCTGGACAGGCTATGTACAGTAGTAAGGAGGTATTTTGAGAATACTTCTCAAACTGCTGTCAATGGTTGTGTTTTGCTTACCTTCACCGAATGCTCTTCCAGGGCATACTAGCACCATTGAAGACGCCTCTTGTTCAGAATTGGGTTGATGAGAAGGTGAAGAAGAGGGTTAAAAGTGAGTTCCAAGTGGGGTATGGTGAGGGCATCATAGACACAAATATTTTTCCTATTTATAAAGTGTATAAGGAGTGGACTATTACTCCTCGATCATTGGATGTAGGGGACTCTGCTATTTTGGTTTTGGAGGGTCTAGAGGATGTATCTCTACAGGATAATGTCGACAAGCCATGTACTGAAGTTGGCGATACGTCCTCCAGGGTTATCTTCCACAATATTCCAGACAATCTACCGTCTAATCTTGAAATCAGGTCGCGAACAAAAAATATGAGTACATACTGTTACATTTTATTAATTTCAACAATATTTTTTGTTTTTGTTCAGCTTGGATATTGAATATATTAGATGAAAACTGATGACTATATGTTATTAACTTGATAATATGTCTAAGCTATTATAAATCTCCTGATCATTTTTTATGTAAATGCAGCATACTGACGAGTCATGTCAGATTCTGAAGAGGGACATGGAGGTGGCGTTCATAGAGCATGTCAAGAGGTTGAACACAACACAGCCTGTAGAAAAGGATGATAAGGAGCATGTCACTACGAAGGTTGTGTGTCCGTCTCAAGAAGAAGTCATATCACAAACCCAGCTTATAATGCAAAACGAAGATTGGCAAGCCTTGATGGATGACGTCGTAAACCAAATGTTGAACATATCCAACACATGGTCATCCTTGTTTGAAAATGACGTCAATGCTTTGAACAGCGAGGATCATGAAATGCCTAAATCAGAACACCAACATAACGTCGAACTCCCAAATAATCCACAACTAGGAAATGATGGTGGCGAATTTTTATGCTCCATAGATCTCGGTCAACCCAACGTAGATGTCATGCTCATTTCAAGATTTATGAAGGGTAATAGAGTGGCATTTATCGGTTTGAAACAGTTGGAGAAGGAAGTGAATGATTATTGTTTTTTCATCGATCCAACCGCAACCAAGTAAGCTATCGTGCTTCCTTTTATTATATCTACACCTTGTCTTTGTACTTAAGAAATAGTATGTTATCCTTGTACTTATTTGACGCAATAACTGTAACTACAGTGAGGTCTTGGTTTCATTTTCCGAGAAACATTCTCTTCGTAGAGTGGATATTTTAACGTTGGAGTCGTTTAAAGATATTGATCTCAATGTCATTGAGTGTTGGTCATTGTATCTGAATGAGTTCGTAAGGAAGTTCAAGGAACAGCCTCTCGCGTTTTGTTTTGGTTTATCTCGCTCGGTAAGCACCATCTATATGTACTCTTTATCTCGTAAACGTCAATTTCTATTGGTATTGGACATAACAGTGTTTTTTTTTTGTAATTAAAAACAGGCGCGTTTGAAAGAAGTTCTTGAACTACAGCAGCAATCATAAGGAGGCACACAAACTGTTCATTTCTTACATAAGGCATGGCAAGATTGGATTGATTGCAACAACATTTTGTGGGATTATTCCAAAGTTGAATTGGTATGTGCCATATTGTTATTACTCAAATTGTTGTATGTTGACTTATGTCACTGATGTGTAATATGGTTTAGTTCAATATGAAAGTACGTAATTTGGTTCGGTTTGTCTCAGTTCTTTGTGCCATACTACAACGATCAACATTTCAGCCTTGTTGTGGTAAATTTAGCTGCTAGGAGTGTTCAGTTTTTGGACAATATTCGTCACCCAGACCCCAAAAGCTGCTATGATATTGCTGTAACAGTGGTAGGTTATAGTATTTCATTAAGTATACGTATTGATTGATCGAGGTTTTTTATTAAAGGCATTGGTTAACGTATTTTTTTTCCTGAAGCGTGGTGAGTTAAGTACTTTTTTGGAGGCACTCAACCATCCGAAAGCGGGTGAAGTTGTAGAATATGTTGTCAAGATACTTGAGTTTCCGTGAACAGTGAATGAGAACAATGACTGTGGCGTTTATCTTATGTATTTTATGGAGCGATTTGATGGAAGCCACAACCTTACGCCGCTCAAAGAAGTGTCTACTCGATTTCTTTTTCCTATAGCACAATAGTATAAATAAATTTTGCGCACTTTGCAACGGTCATATAAACTTTTTCATTGTTGTAGGCTCTCAAAAGGCGTCAGTATCAAGCCTCCGTTTGTGCGCGACTTGCAACATGTGACATGAACAACGTAAGAGGAGAAGTCCTAGAGAAAGTCGTTCAATTCACTCTCGGGAAGCAGAATATCAGGCCGGCCTTAGGGAAATAGAAGAAAAGTAAGAGACAAGATCTAGTATCTGTTCCAAGAAAGTCGCGACGGGCTGCCAATAACTGATGTCGATTACGCGTGTATGCAAATGTAATGTGCCTCGTCCTATGGCGTTTATTAGATTTTATGTTAAGAACTCTTTTTATTTAGTTTGAACACTAATGTTGGATCCTTTATTGTATTAGCTTTTAAATTATGGAAGTGTTACTTTTATTTGCATGGAGGTTTTTCATTCGTGCAACAAAGGCAAAGTCAAGGTCCTCTGTTCCATTATTGAACGGGTACTAACAATCACATAGCTATGAACCACCTAATTCTTATTAAGTATGTCATCAAATTTGTTTGAAATTATAATACTCGGTTTTCAATTTAAAATGCACGGTTATCTTCATAAGTTGAGACGTAAGACGGTTATCTTCATAAGTTGAGACGTAAGACGATGAAGTAACATTGAACCTAAGTCAGTATGACTGCTCTAAATCATAGGAACTCCTATAACATTGTTGATGAAAACGCATACGCAAAACTTAACAGAATGGATTATGTCAAACCATCAGTGTAAAAGAACTATGTACTTCTCATATCTCTTTTAAAAACTTGTTATTTTAACTTAAAAACAGTGTGTGTAAACCATTAGGTAAACTTATTACATTTTACGTACTTTGTCAAATTGGCATGAAAAATAAGCCTGAGCAGCTATAGCAACTAATCCTGACACATTATAGTACATACCGGTGTAAAATTATATAGATACACCATAAATCTACCATAAAATTAAATGTCGTATCATTTAACAATCCATATTTCTAACTAGTACTTGAAATAGGCATATTAACGGATAATATTTACAAAGGGAAAACAATCATAGACCTACTCACCAACATTTGTGTAATTGGAGGGCCATCATCTATATTCGCAACTAAAAGGCACAGTTTGCAACCTAAATTAAATGGTAGTCTTCATAAATTTCTTAGTAAGACGCTGAAATAACTTAGCATCTGATTCAGTATGCCTTCTCTACATTATAGGAAATCGTAGAGCATTCGAAATGGAAATACATATGCAAAACAAATTACTACGGTTTAAATGATATGTCGATTTGGAGTAGAACTACCAAACTCCATCTGTGACGATGTTGAACTAGAACTTTGTCTTCTCCGACTAAAGTGTCCCTTTATCCTCTTGCTGCGTCCCTTTGTGGTTGATCGCGTAGGGTCCAACACTCTTGGTATCGTTTCTGCATCAGTTCCTGACTCAAATGTCTGGTTGTCTTCAGTGGTGTCCACTATGGACGTTGTCTCTCTTTCAACTTCCGCAAGAGTTT
>JAOWBH010126382.1:0-13822 GCA_028566215.1 Silene coronaria | reverse complement strand
CAATCTTGCTGGTCGTGACGAGAGTTTACCTGCTCGTTATATATTGTACCCGATTTCATATAGTGAATTGGCGGGATACCGACTCCCCCCGCGGTTTTTCCCATACCGGGTTTCCGCGTCACCAATTTTCTTGTGTCGTTATTATTTCATTTCGTCTTTTACTTTATTTTTATCGTCATTTTCGCTTATTTTTCATCCAACGTTCGTCTTAATTCACATATAAATTAACCCCCCATTTCAAGGCTAATAGATAAGATCGCTTTGATCCACTCATAAATTATTTAATTGGTTCGGTAAATTTTTACCAAAACAACGACGTTCCTCGACTACCGTGCAAACTTTTAAACTTGTCAACGAGTAAAACCTCGCCACAAGCATCATAAGGGCAGGTGATCAGTCTTGACACGCTTTGGTTCACAAATGACTCAGCCAAGAGATCGGTCCACGCAAGGACGACGGGTGGGGATAAAACTATGGAGCACCCGACCGGGTCGAGTAGCTCGGGACAACCAGGGCATTGGATATTGGGGGTGTCATCAGTTTGTTCGAGTTTGTAACGGATATATTTTGCAAGACAAGATTGGCAGTAAGGGTGATTAATTGTGCATTTTGTGTTACTGTTTTTGTATATTTGAGTGTTTAGTACTACGTTCTTGTGTCGGAAACATATCCCACATTCTGATTTCGTTTTTTTCTTCTTTGTTTTGCTAATTAATGGCATGCAACTACGCATGACGTTAATGGAGTTTTACCCTAGCACGTTAGTTTAACGTTTGTTTAAGTAATTTATTTATTTATAATATAACAAGTTAACAACCTTTGATTTTGAGATAATATAATACGAAGCTATTTTTTGTCGCCCGTGTTTTACTTAGTGTCGCCCAAATTTGACCTTGACTTTCTAATTTTACCCTTCTTTATCTCATTTTTTGCTTTTCCAATTCTATCTCTTCTCTTATTAGCCTCCAAACTTAATAACAAAATTCAATAGCTTAAAATATTCAATCATGAATTCACACGATAAATTAATCAATTTGATTGTACACTTTCTTCAATAATTATTTTTCACCATTAAAAATTTGTCTAAACTATTCAACATCAGCACTAACATCTACGCCCTTGTCTTACTCCAATTCCATTAGTCCCACCATTCTTATATTTTTTTTATAAAAAAATTACAAGAGAAGAGCACAAGGCTTAGATAATTATTGGAGACGAAGAACAAAGCTATTTCTACTACCTCTAAGCTAGTCACTAGTCACTAGTCACAGCAATAAGATAGTACTTCGGAGATGGCGACAACAGCAATGACAACTACATGCGTGTCTCACGAGAAGGCTATGGTCATATCATGTCCCAAAAACGACATCCTCTGCACGATTTAAAGGTGGTTGTTCGTGTCCACATCACGACACAGCCACCTTCACGTCGTGTAAACCACACGACTTGTTCATGGCATCGTCGTGTATTTCACACGAGAGGTCCACAGAGCTGACGTTTTGTATACACGACTCATCCATAGTGGTATACGTTTGACTTAAACGAGAGGCCCATGACTATATCGTGTTTCCTACAAACCCTCGTTCGTTTTCACCCTTGGTCGCGTCCCTTCACAGGCATCACAGCCCCAAACACCCGGCGACGAATCAGTAACTCGAGTCAAATTTTCTATTTCAGAATTAACAACCTTAGTAGTTGTGTAGTTGTAAAATGTAAGCATTTCAAGTATGGAATTTACGTAATGAATCATGTACAACCAAATTTCCGGATTTTTCAATTCCCATTGAATAAACATACTTCACCGATTCTACACATAATTACTGATTTACTGCAACTCAAGTAAAATGAATTGAAAATTAAAGAGAGTGATAGTTGTTGTCGTCGTCAAATGATTGAGGAAATATTAAATTGAGAATTCATGTGAGCAAGCAGTGAATGGTAATGTTTGATAGGGGTCATGATTAGAATTAGGATGTAAGTGTGTTGATAATATAAGGGTAATTTTGTAAATTACATGGACGACATTAGTAATTTTCGGGCAACAAAAAGAAAAAGTGTATAATACTCATTAGGAAACGGTATATCGTCCAATATATTGTCGATATTGTGTTCACGCTAGTTTTGGTAAATATTATAGTACGGTGTATTTTGTATAATTTGCTTTCCTTATTTTCGATCTTTGTATCGTGTATAAATAGGCTTCCGCTCGAAGATATTTCCAACTTTCTCTTTACATATACTCGTATTACTTCAAAAATTGCCAATTATCAAGGAATCGGATACAAAAGATTGAGATTTTAAGTAAGACTAAACTACTTCATTTACCCATAAAATCTTATCAGCCTAATTTGTTGTTAATTAGAATACTTGTGATAATTGGTGGTCGTCTCACGTTTTATTAAGCTAAGTCTCCTTGTGACAACTGGTCAAGTGTCACTGAAGTGGGTAGATAAGACAAAAATCTGAGTGTCTAGGAGTCACAAATGATTTGTATCAATGTGTGTTTTATTTGACCCGTCACTAATTGATCAATGTTAGTACTTGTAATTGTTATCATTTGATTTTTTGCAGTTTTCAAGATGATACTTTAATATTGTTCTACTCCCTCCGCACAACTGTTTTATTTATAAACTCGAGTATACAAGTGAATAGATTTGTAACACATTACGATTATAAATTCTTGATGTCATGCAAGCCGATTCAATTACAGATGAATCGATTAGTAACAACTAACACATAATGGTGTCGTGCCTTGTGCAAGCTGATCAAAATCGATCGAAACTAGCTGTGTGATGAGCTAACTAGCTTCATATAATCCAGGTTACGTTGCGGTTAAAGAAAAGATCAGAGTACACCTATTTCGGCTACTTGAGATAATGCGTCTCCTACATAACTACATTGTGTGTATGAAATGGGAAAGGCAAAATCGGAAACGTATCTATGATGTAAAATGCGTGTATGAAATGAATTTTTTGGCTAAATAGGTTTGTTTAACAAATTAATTAGACATTTGGGGTTGGTTTTAAAGTATTTGGGCCAATGGATCACGTCATCAGTTTAAATTTTTTTGTTTTTTTTTTGTGTGTTTTTAGGCGAAGGCATATTGATGAAAATTACAATGAAGAAAGCCGCTGAGAAGACCAGCGGCTTCCACCATTCCATTTCTTAAAGTTAGGGAAAATGATAACTAACAAAAGAAATAACATCTTCGTTAACTATTCGCAAAACCATATATTTTGTACATTAGCAACTTTTAATCTTTTATTTAATATACGGTGATCAAAACAAAAGAAACTTGGGTGAAACCCCAAGAGTCTCGGGTTTATTCGTCCTTAAGATCAATTTCATGGTGCGTAAAAAGAAAAGAACATTTGAATTTTGGTTCGAGTAATCAGCCTAACCAAGCCAAGTTCGGCTTGGTGCTATCGCATATTCGCAATAGCTAGGCCTTACCCTTGAAACCTATTACTCCGTCTTAAAATCCTCGAAAGAATACAAATTAAATAAACCCCAAAATACTATAACTAGAACATATACGATGATACAGCCAAAAATAATATCGGTAACAATATCCTTGCGGACATTAGCGCCACGGGTAATACCGGCAACAGTATCATTGCGGACATTAGCGCCACGGGTAATACCGGCAACAGTATCATTGCGGGCATTAGCGCCACGGGTAATACCGGCAACAGTATCATTGCGGGCATTAGCTCCACGGGTAATACCTGCAACTGTATCATAGCGGGCATTAGCGCCACAGGTAATACCGGCAACTGTATCATTGCGGACATTAGCGCCGCGGATAATACCAGCAACAGTATCATTGCGGACATTAGCGCCACGGGTAATACCAGCAAAAGTATCATAGCGGACATTAGCGCCATGGGTAATACCGGCAACAATATCATTGCGGACATCACCGCCACCGCGGTGTCTAGGATAAAGAAAGACATGTCCGCCACCCGGGCGTCGATGAGGAAAGAAATGTCCTCCAGTATGTCCACACATTTGATTGCTACCACACTCGTAGCAGAAAACTTCGCCACACCTGCAATTTGTTAATACATCCCTATTAAATACATACTCCTTTGTTTTGGTTATTTATTTATATTTATTTAATTTAAATTTCTTTCTCGGTAATCCCTTATTCATTTACAAATTTTGACTCTTTTCCATATTTTAACCATCATTTACAAAAAAAAGTTAATTATTTTGTTTGAAAGTGGTTTAAGGAAACAAGTCAAGTAAAAGTTAAGAAGTTTAGAAATAAATTAACTCACTATAATGTAGTCTAATACAATGAGATTTAAAAGGGATAATTAAGTGGAATTAACTCAAACCTGCAAGCAATCGTGTTGCAGCCAGACCTACGTTCAACGAAAAATCGACAAGAAGGACATCTTTGCAACATCATACGACGAGCAGCATCTAAAAACACGTTCTCAACATTAACAGCGCAATCTCGTTGATGATTAGGACTCCATTTCGCACCACAAAGGTAACAAAGCAATCGTAAGCACCTAGGACACGCCGCAGACGAGGTTGCGTTACTACCATGCAAACTTTTACATTCGTCAACGAGTAAAACCTCGTTGCACCCGTCATAAGGGCACACCGTCCTTCTTGAGTTGCTTTGGTTCACGAAGGACTCAGCCAGGAGATGGGTCCATGCGAGGAACACGGATGGGGGTCCGATTGTCGAGCAGCCGACCGGGTCGAGTGGCTCGGGACAACCAGGGCATAGGATGTTGGGTATCTTGGTTTGTTTGAGTTTGTATACGATGTGTGTTGATAAACAATGTTGGCAATAAGGGTGGTGATTGTAACCAAAAAAATAAGGGTGGTGATTAAGTTTACATTTTGTATTTTTGTTTTTGTACTCCGTATATTTTAGTGTCTAATATTACTTCCTTGTGTTGGAAGCATATTCCACATTCTGATTTCATTCTGTTTGTTAATGGAATTTTTGAAATAGTTGTAACCTACCAAGTTTGTTTAGCTAATTTATAATTATAATTATAACAACCTTGATTTTGAGATAATATTTTACGTATAAAGTTGCCAATTAATAAGGAATCGGTTAAAAAGATTGAGATTTTGTTGAAGACTAAACTACTTCATTCACAGCATAAAATCTTGTACTACGAAGATTTTTGCAAAGTTTGTTTTAGAGGGGGCGATGACTGACAGCTAACACGACACGAACCGACACAAAGTTAGTGGGTTAGGGTTAAGACGTTGTGAACCATTTAAGTAAACGGGTCAAGATGGACACGACACGACGATACATAAATGGGCCAGGTTATGGTTTAGCTCTTTTGATACGAACCAGACACGAATAACCCATTTATTTAAAAATGCTATAATATATTTAAATTTAATCAATAATCTAATTTTCATTTATCATTTTTGAATAATATGGCTATAAAGCTTAGCTTAATTTATTTGGTTTATTGGGTTAAACGGGTTCAATGACTTAAAAATGACCTGTTAAAAGTTAAACATGTTAAACAAGTTGGGTTGATTTATAGAAAACTTAAATGGGTTGGGTTAAGGTTGAGACAAATGATCCGTTTATGTAATTTGGTCGGGTTAGGGTAGTGGTGACCGGTTTAAAGTTGACACGGGCACGAACACGAACACGACACGACATAATCCATGCAACGACTGAAAAGCTTATTTTTCTCTTAGTCGTTGAGTTAGATAATACCCAAATATAACTTGAAACTCGAATTAATTATTTGAAGACAAGTTAATCAGTCGTTTTGAAAACTACTCGTTTCCAAAACTGCATATTATTAAAACATATTTTTCAGACGCAATAAAATTATCGTTATCAAAAATATTTGAGGTTAACAATAACTTGGTATAATAATCTATTTAGGTTATGGTGTTAAAATTTTAATTATTTTTGACAATACAAATTTAGGTATGTCGTCACTGCTAGAGTAATAAACAAGCTCAATTATTGAGTTCATAATTTAAGCTCAACCTTGACATACATTCGACATGAAACTTATCGATCCTAAAAGCTCGAGTTTGGCTTGCGAAAATACTATAGGAACTTGGATGAAACTCTAAAAGGCTCAGGTTTCATGGAGCGTATAATAAAAAAGCACAATTTTATGGAGGTTATTTATGGCCGGGGACTATGCTTGTTGTGTCTAACTGAGTAACTGTTATATATATATATACTACTCGTATGTAATTTACAGGTTATTACATATATTCAAAGGATTATTCCATATACATCAAAAGTAATGAATGCAGTTTCATCGTCGTAACAAAAATGGAAAACAACATATATATTCCGTGAATTTTAATTTTGGTTCGACCGTTGGAGTGATCGAAACTAACCATCGCATCATTAGGCCTTACCCTCGAAAACTATTACTTGGTATTACCATGCTCGTACAGCAAATATAAAATGTAAAATACAAAAAATAGACCAAGCACGACGACAACGCGAAGAATAATATCGCAAATATTATCAATGTCGACATTAGCGTCACAGGTCCTATTTACAACAATATCATTGCGGACATTAGCGCCACCGGTAATTTCGACAACAATATCATTGCGGGCATTAGCGCCACCGGTAGTATCATTGCGTACATTAGCGCCACCGGTAATATCATTGCGTACATTAGCGCCACCGGTAATATCATTGCGTACATTAGCTCCACCGGTAATATTATTGCGGACATCACCGCCACCGGGGTTTCTGGGAATACGTAAGTAATGTTCTGTAATGTGTCCACAGTTTTGATTGCTACCACATTTGTAGCACAATACTTCCTGCAATTTGTTAATACATCCATATTAAATACCAACCGACTTACTCTCCATTTTCTCTCACAAACTCGTTTTAATATTTCCTTTTCACACACTATTAATCCTTTATTTTTATGCATAAACTAGTTTTAAACCCGTGTAAAATTGTACGGATTTTTTTAGGAGCATTACTGTTATAATGATTAACATTAAAAAAAAAATTAATAAATATACATAAATATTTTATATTCTATTTTTTTTTATAATGATAATAGTTTTAAATTTGTGCAAAAATTACACGTGTTTAAATCCATGTAAACATGCACGGATTTAGTGTTAAAACATGTTATATAGTATATTAAATGCACTTATGAATATAATAAATAGCTAAACATGTAAATACCGCTAGTTTTAAACTCGGGGTTTGAAGCTTACACATATTTTAAACTCGTGTAAAATTATATGATGTTTACACATGCTATATAGTATACTGAATGTAGTATATGATTAATAATAAATTGTTAAATATGTAAATACGGCTATAAAATCGAAACAAATTTTAAATTTTAAAAGTGTTTAAAATACAATTCGACAAACCCATATATAAATATGTATTATTGTTTTTTTATAAAACTTAAACGATTTGTTAAGATGTTTTAAGGTTTCTAAAATATATATCTTGAAATTAAATTATTTTGTTCATTTATTTATTAGTTAATTTATAGCTGAATTTAGTATTTAAATTTCTTGTTAAGTTGATAGTTTATTATAATTAGTATTTAGATTTCTTGGTAAATTGATAGGTTATTATTTAATAATTTTAGCAAGATATTGCGATTTTTTTGAAACAATATTGATTTTAATTTATTGTACTTGTTATTATTTATTGTTAAATTGTAATTTACTATAGTAGTAAAAATTTGAACTGAACTATTTTTACTTAAAGTAATTCATTACGCATTTATATTTACGTATAAAACGTAAATGTTTACATTTACGTACAAAACTTAAACATGTTTTTTCAGAAATAAAATAAAGATGGATTATGGCGGGTCCCATGTTCAATTTTTTTTTTTTTTTTTAAAAAAAAAATTGTATTTGATGATGTGGGTGAAGGAGGAGGGGTTAAATTATTTTGGTTTTAGGAAGATAAGATGTGATATATTTATGTAAATATATAAAAAGTAATTCTGTTAGTGGAGAAAAAAAATTGTAGTAACATTGGATATAATAGTATGATAGTAATCACTCACTTAAATAGTCAAAGTAACAATATTAACAACGAGAGTAGTGAAAGTAATAGAAACAACAACGAGAGTAGTGAAATTATCAATATTAATGCGGCAGTATTGAAAGTAAAAATAATTACGACGGAAGTAGTGAAAGTAACAATGATCCTGAGGGGAGTAGTGAAATGTTATTACTACTGTTACATTAATAACAGTAAAATATTAATAACGGGAATAGTAAATTTGTCTTATAATTTATTTTATCGTAATTTAAAGATACATCATAGGAAAATATATCAATGATAAATTTATGAGTTATAATTTTAAGATATGGTATAAAAATATATATTAATTTTACGAGTTATACAACTTTAAAGTAGTTTGATTTAATTGAAAATAAATTTTAATGGTAAATAGAGGTAGCCCGGGCGTAGCCGGGCACCAATTCTAGTATATAATTATAATACATAAACCACTGGACACGTGGCAATCATTGGTTAAATATTTTCCCGCCCACGAACTATTTTGTTATTTATGGTAAAGACCGTTGCTTAGTTATATATTAGGAGAAATATATATTATATATTATATATTCTCTTTTTATGATCTTAGCTAATCACATTATCTACATGTTCTTCTCTTTTTATGATTAACATTACAAGGTTAATTTTTTCCTAATGAATACATCCTAGACGTCTTCTGTCTACATGTTCTTAACTAAAGTATTATTTGATCATCTCTTCTTTGTTAAAGAGTATTTGTTAATGCAGTTCAATAAACTAATCCTCCCGGATGCTCGCAAAAATTTGGAACTTAGATTTTGTGTTTCCGGTTTACAATTAATTCTACCGAGTTATTAATTTTGTATGGCTTATTAATTGGTTTTTTTACGATAATATTTTACAAGAGGAAAATTTTAAGGTTTGGGTTGAATATGGCGGGGCTAGAATCCATTCAAATACGACTGGTAGTACATTTTACTACCTCGGTTCAGAATCAGTCACGTCAAAATATGAATTTGAGAATTGAGATCTTCAAAGTTTATTATATTATGTTATTTTATCCATATTTCTAAATTCATGCCAAAATAAAAATTAGAATAATAAAAATGAAACAAAGATACTAACAAATTATAGAACATATGCGGACTTTGACTTTAGGAAATATTAGTAAATGATCTTTCTATGCGGTAAAAACAAATAATCTGCTCAACAAAAATGTTTTTTTTTTACACGAGGTATACTATATACGATTGATGAATGACATCTGAGTGATCTGACCATGAGATTTATCGGCAAAAGTCAAGAAAACTACCCATCTTTTTTTTTGGGTACCCCAAACGGGATTAGATACTCGCCTATGAATCAATGACCATCTCAAAAATACGACTCAGGAAAGTCGAACTATCAAAAAGCATAGTGCCATCTATCTTAAAAAAATAAATCAATTCTTATTTGTGACGGAAGGTATCCGTCACTTATTTGTGACGGATACCATATCCCCTCACAAATAACCCATTTGCCTTGAGTGGGGAAGTACATGGGGGGACCCTCCTTTGTCCCCTCTACCCATTTCCTCTCACAAACTACCTGTCGCAAACCGCGACCCGTCGCAAGCAAGACTTACTGTTAATATAAAGTGTAAGCGGAAGAGTAAGAAAAAAAAGTTACATTTTAAGATGTCCTCAAGCAAGATGAGTACAAGTGTTATCATTGGCTTTTATACTATGACTAAAGCTCTTTTTCTTGATATTTTCGACTATTTTTAGAGAAATGATAAATTTACACTCTTTTTCACTATTGCCATGACTTAATAGGCTAAAGTGACATTAAAAGAATCACTAGTGAGTTTAGGTTAACCCTATTTTATCAGTAGTTTTTCGGCCCTATTTAAAGTAACATAGTTTCTGCATTAAAATACTAGTATGTATTCCTCTGTTTGACAGGACATTCAAATAGTTTTTTTACTACAATTTCGACTACCTTATTTTATAGTAGTGATTGGCAAATATTTTATTTAATCAAATAAGTTACCTGAAATAAAATGTTACCTAAGATAAAATTTGATAAATAAGGTATTCGATCTATATTATCTTCCCTTTTTATCCATGCGATTTATAATATTAAATAATTATTATATTATTTTGCTAATAATCTTCTACCTTTTTAATTAGTTTACCAAACATTTTTTTTATAATTTATTAGCTTCTAATTTTCAGCTAACTTTTCGAGTTTCAGTTAACTTTTCAGTTTCCATCTATCTTTTCAACTAGTTATACTCTTGTCTTATTTGGAACCCCCTCACAAAAATAAAGTCAAATAGATAATTTATTTAATAGAACGAAAATAAAAATAAATAGGTAAATCTCTTCTTACCTTTTTAAAGATGATGAAATAGATCCAAAATCATATTTGTAACACTAATGTATCTCATAACTAACTGAAAATATGTTTTCTAATGATTCGTTTCACAAGTTACACCCATCACCAGGCCAATAAGGTTTTTGTAACAATATACTCTATAGTTTTAGCCTTAGATTAAGGCTACGATCTCTAATTATTATCCTATATGCTTTTTTGTAAAGAGGGTGTGAGATAGCCCTATTAGTGCCAGAATTAAAATCAATGACTTTCTTCATTTACGAATTCTCAAACAAGATCATTGAAAGGCAGTGGCGTTTCTAGAACTTTATCAATGGGGGCTCAAACTTATATATCAGTTTTTAAGCTCTAAATGCTATTTTACTATTGATAATCTAAATATGATTCTTTTTTTTTTTGGTGAAAGGTTAGGAATTCTCATTAAGCTCATAACAATTCGATTACAAACTACCAACTAAAGGTACAATTCAAGAATGTGGAATAAGTCTAATAATTAACAATAGCCTTAATCCAACATTCTTCTCTAACATTCTTAGCATCTCTTAACCATACAATAGCTCGAATTCTAAGTATGCTTTGAATTTCCTTAATGCCAACTTTTGAACGAGTAAGAACTCCCTCCAGCCTTGCTCGATTCCTTTGGTACCATACAACATAAAGCATGACATGCACCCAAGCATTTGCAACTCGTTTTTTGAGCTTGGACCATGGCTTGTTATGTACCCAACTCAATACATTCTGATAAGGTAGCTTGATGTTCATAATGCTTCCTACCAGTTCATTTAGCAGTTTTGTGTATTGACATTGCTGGAAAAGATGGTCATGAGACTCACTAGCTGAGCCACACAATAAACAATGATCATTAGAACTTATACCCAGCACAAACAGACAAACTTTCAGTAACAGAGCTTCACGTGCTATTAACTAGTAGGTAGAGCCTCAAATGATTCCAAACATAGCCCAAGGCACTTGAGGCTGTGCCTGTCTGATCCAGTTGTAACCACTGGTAATACTATAACTAGTAGGTAGAGCGTTCCAGTGGCCAGAAGTATATCCATTGCTAAATTTCTCCTTGACTTTACATATGGCCTTCCAAGACCAGCTAGTATCAGTCTTAGGAGAGGAAGTAGTCCATTGTTCTCCCTTTAAATACAAAGCATTAATCCACTTCACCCATAAGCTATCAGTTTTGGTATACACCCACCAGACATGCTTACCAACAGCAGCAAAGTTCCATGAGTAGCTATCCCTTATACCCAAGCCTCCCTCACATTTAGGGGAATAAACTTTCTCCTAACTAACCTTTGGATATCTTATATACTCAGTAGATCCATCTCAAAGGTTGTTCCTGCAAATTACATCAATTTTCCTCAAAACACATTTTAAAATTATGAATATAGATACCCAATAATTATAAAGAGACGATAACACTGAATTCACAAGTGTTAATCTTACTGCATATGACAAATATTAGGCCCCAAATCCTTTAATTCTTGCCACCACATTTTCAATCAGCACATAAAAATGTTTCACAACAATCCTACTAGCAGAAATTGGGACCCCAAGGTACTTAAATGGTATGGTCCCTTCATTAAAACTAGAAACTTGGAGGATATCAGCTTTGACAGAGCCTTTGACACTATTAAAATAGATATTGGATTTCACATTATTCATGTGTAACCCAGTTGCTGCAGAGAAAGTGACAAAAGCTCTCAGTAGAATCATCATAGAAGTAGTATCACCCTTAGAGAATAGCAATAAATCATCTGCAAACATGAGGTGGTAAAGCTTCATTTGTCCACACAAAGGGTGATATTTGAATTTCATATTAGTAGTAACATATTCCAGTACCCTACTTATGTATTCCATGGTGATGGTAAAGAGTAAAGGAGAGATTGGATTTCCTTCCCTTAAACCTTTTGCCCCTCTAAAATAGCCAAAATTCATGTCATTTAAGACAAGAGAATAGGAGGCAGTTCTCACACGAACCATAACCAAATGAATAAATTTAGTAGGAAAGTTCAGGGCCTTGAGCATTTGCTCAATAAAATCCCAGTTGACATAATCATATGCTTTTCTAAGGTCAACTTTAAGTAAGCATCTTGGAGACACACTTTTCCTGTTGTGCAGTCTCATTGTATCTTGGCAGATTAATATAATTCCAATGATATTCCTTTCTTTAATGAATTTATAATACTCGGTATTAGTGAAAGGATTAAATTATGTTAATTAGGATTAGTGAGTGGACAATTAGACTTAATATGAAACTTATCGACTTTGTATGAGAGTAGATGGATCGACCGAGTGTGTTTTCAGTGGACCGAGTAAGAATCTGGGAGGGACCGAGTGAGTTCACTCGGTCAAGTGACTCTATCACTTGGCCGAGTGGCGCTGTGTTGGGCAGATCTTAATTCAGATTTCCACCTTATCCTTTCATTTCTTATCTTCTTCCTTTTCTCTCTAAATTCTCTCTCTCTCTCTTCTCTCTAAAACTCTCTTAAACATATTTTATGAATTCTAAGCTTAGATTGGAGATTCTTCCACCTTATTCATCACCCAATCACCATGGTAATGTTTAGGAATTTTTGAAATGTTAAAAAGGATTAATTGGGATATTGGGTGCATTATAACATTTGTATGGGTATTGTAGTTGAGATCATGATAAATGCATAAACGGATTATGAGGAAATGTAGATATTCGATGTTGGTGATATATTGTGAAAAATGAGGCATTATGATATGATATTGATGACACATAAAATGAATTATATATGATTGCATTGTTAATGTATATTGTGCATCTTGGTACGTTGATGTTGGAGGTTGGAGATGGCGGGGTATCATGGTTGTTGAGGAGACGTAAGATGGTTGGGAGACCTCTTACGCTTAGGTCGCTTATTGGGGTTTCCCACCCCAATAGGGATGTGCACATTAATGGCTTGAGTACAGAGAGACTTGCGGTGAGCCGTAACGTCGGGCAGGAGTCTGGTTAGCGCCCGGACCCGTACTTGGGTGTGTCCCGATACTTGTTTCGGACTGCCGCCCGGGTAGTGGAGGTGAGCGGTGTTGCAGTGCCGTCACCGAGTTGTGTACATCGGTACTAGGGATGTCGGCTTAGAGGTATGACCCTTGTGAATTGTGATGCATTTCTGGTTGCATGTCATATTTATGTTGCCTGCCTTAATCAAATCATTGTTATTCACGTTATCATATTCTTGTGACTGACGTTTATGTGTTTGTGTGTCGTCACCTATTTCCGGGGTGGCCTGCTATGATCCATATGATGGTTTCGATCATATGAAAAGCAGATTGTTGACAGGTTTGCATATGACGCATTTGGGATGTGGGTCGCGCTACGAGATTTGGAGTCGATTTAAGAGACATGCTATAGAGATCGTAGTAGACGAGTTCTATTTGTTATTCATGGTCTAACTT
>JAOWBH010126271.1:0-13822 GCA_028566215.1 Silene coronaria | reverse complement strand
AGAAGATTATTGTGAGATTAAGAGAGAATTAACTATCATAATTAAACAATCTTGATACATCTAATCATAGGACATATCTCAAAAGAAAATGATTGCTTTAGAATGATTCACATGCACAAGGAATTTAATTTGCAATGTTATATCTTGTCTTATATCGAATTTGTTCTAGGAAATCACCCCCCAAAAAAATGAATATATTCTTTTGAATTATGTAACAAAATTTAATTTTAAATTTGTATTATCTCTATTATTAACATGTGCTTTAATTTTATAATATGATTAATTAGGTTGGAGAAAGTAGACATAAGGAAGATACCTAGCCAAGCAAAGATCATAGGAACTATAGTAACTGTTGCCGGTGCCATGATAATGACCATCTACCGTGGCCCTGTTGTTAACATTTTCGGTTCACACGTGTCGGTCGACCATGGTACCTCGTCAGCGGCCGCTACCTCCGGCCAACACTGGGTTCTTGGCACTCTTTTTGTCCTTGGCAGTTGCCTTGGTTGGTCTGCCTTCTTTATTCTACAAGTAAGTCCTTGTCTATTTATTAACTAGCCCTAGTCGATATTTGTAAAACCGTTTTACTTGTAAAATCATTAATATAAGGATTGAACTAATTAACTTTAAAATCAAGAAAAATGTAATTTAACATTCATGTTATTAGACCATTTTACAAAATAATTATCTGATCAGTCTAATATGTGAGACGGTCTTAAACAAGAATAAATACGATCTTAAACAATAATAATCGAGTATTTTTTGGATAATGCAGTCATACACAGTGAAGGAATACCCAGCAGAATTATCATTAACAACATGGATATGCTTCATGGGATCAATGGAAGGTGGAGTTGTGTCTCTTGTTATGGTTAGGGACATGAAAGCTTGGGCTCTTGGCTGGGATTCTAGACTTCTTGCTTCTGTTTACACTGTAAGAATCTTCATTTTATTATTACGGTTTTTCTACCATGTGTCCAGTGACCACACGATAAAAGATTCAAAAGCAGTACATCGAGAATTAATTTATTGAGAAATTGGACACACGTCAGAAAAACCGTTACCCCTAAAATTTCATCACTTTTAAACTAAATTTGTAATGGTTATTATTTGTTTAAATTTCAGGGAGTAGTGTGCTCTGGAATAGCATATTATGTACAGAGTGTTGTGAACAGAGAAAGAGGGCCAGTGTTTGTAACAGTTTTCAGCCCTCTATGTATGATTATCACTGCTGCTATGGGCTCCATTATCTTGCATGAACTCCTTCACCTTGGCAGGTAATAATTCACTAACTACAGCAACTTTCCGTACACTTTTGAAAAACGACATGACGTTATCTGGTGGTACATAGTCTCGATACCACCCTAACACTCTCATATACTTTATGTACATATGCTAAAGTCGTGCATGTGAAAGGGTAGTACTAAACGTCTATATTACCTGGTGACGTCCTCTTAGTTACTATACATATATGCTAAAATCGTGTTGTTCTCTCTATGAACAAAATAGGAATCGAACATATCATGGCACAGATGTGACAGAATAAACATGATTAATTCATGATGTAATATATATTGAGATTATGATTTTTTTTTTTTTTTCATATTTCATGATTTGATCAAAGGCATTTTCAAGGTAAAGTGTCTTTTGTAATTTAGACCCACCATTTCCATTTGTTTGTGAATGTTAACAAAAAATGGCTACTTGAAGACATACTTTATTTTGCCTACCATTCCACTTCTTCTATTCTTTGTTACAACTAATGTTCCATCACACTAAGAAAGCATAACATGAAATAATTGATAAGACTACTCAAAACAAGAAGCTCTAAACCACATATAATAACTCCACAATGATTTTTAGTCGACTGACATGGATCATCCTTTGAAATCGCCATATACCATGCTACCAGCTTCATGAATTTGACATGCATCTATCCTTAGTTCCAAAAATAATTTAGAGTCGACTGACATGAATCATCCTTCAAAATCGTCATATACAGGCTTCATGAATTTGACATGCATCTTCATTTAATTTCATACATTAAATTTTCTGGCGACGTCACTATATTAACACGTGTATTTTTCGAATGATGCAGTGTGATAGGAGCAGTGGTCATAGTGTTGGGACTATACACAGTTGTATGGGGCAAAAGCAAGGACCCTTCTACAAACACCACAAATGAGAAAGGCAAGGCTCTAGAATTGCCAATTGTTAATGACATCAACAAATCTAATGATATGATTACTTTGGATAATGGAATCTCAATAATCAAGCTCCCATCAACTCAAGAAGCACATACTAATCGTTCAACTACTATTTGATGGGAAATTACATACAACGACGACATCAGAGCCTTAATCGTAAAAAAAAAAAAATTATAAAAAATATAATAAGTTGGTTGGAGAATATATGCAATATGATCTAATATGCATGGTTTATTACTTTCTTGGTAATATTCTAAATTTTGACAAGAAAGATGGTAAGAACAAAAATGAAATTGTTCTTAAGATAACTAAAGGTGGTGTGAAAGAATTTTAATCCTTTTTTTTTGGGCAAAGTAATCTGATCTTGTTCGTCTCTCTTTGTAAAATCCTTTTTTGTTGTTGGTTTAATTAATTAGTGGATCTTACTAATTAGAGTTTAATTGTATTTCTCAAAAATTGGGGCATTTTATATGCCTCTTAATGTGTTACCATCCTTAATTTTGTATCTTTTTCCTTAGTTATTATGAAAACGAAAGTGGATCGACTTGATCAACGTCAATCACATTGTTATCGTTTTATTATGTTTTATCGTGTTAGGATTCAATCGAGTTAATAAATTTATATGCTTGTGAATTTGTGATGTAAATTCTCGGGCTCAAACTAAGGTCCATATATTACCAAACACAGAGCCTGGGGGACTACCGGACTAGAGTTCCGGTTCTAGGGTTCATGTGAATACACGGCATAAAAGGTGATATAAAAGTAAATTTTGATGCTAATGAGTTTCGAACTATGTCCCCAATGATTTTTAAGTCAAGCACTCGTGCCAATTGACATGTGATTATTTTTGAGTCAAGAACATTTAACTCTACAGATGAAGCAAACTGGTGTAGGGAAAATGAAATCATCTACCTAATTAAATCAAACTTAGAATGTTCGATTCTCCAAATCTACTCTACTATTACATTAAATCAATCTTAGAATGTAAAATGTCCGATCCTCAAAATTCTATTCTATATATTACGTCATGAAACATGATCAGAAACATCTAAGAACTCGTGCAAAAGTGCCAGTAAAATCAAAATAAGGGCATCTTTGTGTCTTTATAGACAGTGAAGTGACCATTACTTGTTACTTGATCATATAGGTGTCCTTGAAGTGATCTATACATAGATACAGAAGTACAGAACCTGATTCCAATAGATCACTTCAGGATTTTGACACTCTTGCCAAATTCCCGTTAAATCGGACTCAAATCATCTTGGAGCAAAGGCTTTGCTGTTGTATATACATTGGTTGACCCTGTTTTGAAATAAAGGGTCTCAAAACTCCAAATGACTTTCATTTATAAAATGAACACTGGAAAATTGAGAAGTTAGGATTTCGATCCCAAAACCTCAATATAGTCAACTAAGGCAAATCATGCAAAAAAACTTGTAAAACAATTCTGCAATTCTTATATCTAGATACAAAGGCTCTACCTAATCCTTACATTTATGGGACATCAAATGGAAAGGATACTTAAAATACATCTTGACACTTTACCTTAAATTTTCTAAAGGCGGCTTATTAGAAGCTTGGCGATAATTAATCGCTATCGCCATTATCTGCAAAAAGAAAAAGGAAACAACACATCAGTAGTACAGCAACAGCAAACCAGGGCACATACTTTTTTGTAACGATGGTAAATTAATCAAGAATTCCTACTTGTATGGCTAATTCATCCAACAAAGAAGTAAAAGAAAGACTATGGCAACATAAGATCGACATGACTATTTAAGTGTTGTAAAATAATTTTAGTCCTATCCTGCGAGGCTGCGAGTTAGGACAGCACATACCTAATAAATCTCTTAAGATATCGCAAATATGACAAGAATATAGTATCCAATTGTCCATTCAGAAAAACATTAGCTATCCATTTATAGGATGTATGTTACTCTGATTACAGTACAGCCTACGCTATTGGATACAGGGACATATTCAAGTGACGGACTCGCATGGCTGAATTTTCAGATACAAGAACTCTGTCCATAAATCGGAGTACGGGATTCGAGGACACAACACCAGAAATCAAAGAGAAAAATGCAATGAATTTGAAATATTTAAAAGTTTTCGAAGTGAGATATATAAATGTTGAGAAATAAGCCTTAAAATCAATTAAGTTATAACGGAGAATAAATTACCTTGGTCTGATTCCTCACTTGGACTACCATCATCACCATTCTCTTCATCTTCACCCCCCGCCTCTTCATCCTCTGCACCCTCATCCTCTCCATCCTCATCCGCTACATCCTCATCCTCATCGTCATCCTCATCATCGTTGTCACTGTCTTCAGACTCACTTTCACTTAATTCTGGTATTTTGGGCTTAGGTGGTGGCACATAACTGGCAGCAGATCGCCGTCGAGAACTCACTACAATATTACTCAGGTCTATGCCTTCAAGTTCTTTTGCTTTCTCCTTTCTCTTCTTCACATCCTTGATGTCTGCTTAAAACAAAATTAGTATCACATCGTCAAGCAACTATTCAATATATGGCATGGATAGGCTGCAACTTTTTCAAGAGCTATACAGCAAAGAAAGAAACATTAATTGCATAAATCAGCAAGCGATAATATGAGACCATAATAAATGCACATCTTAAGGAAGAAGATATAATCAAAATGGGTATAATGACTTCAAATTATAAACGAATGTTTTATAAATGAACGATGAACACATCGTACTCAGTTGTAAGTCCTCAGACATAAGATTAATTGTCCAACATAATTATAATATCAGTTCCTGCCTAGGGCGAACAAGGGGGTAGGATGCAAGCTCCTTAGAGTGATCTACTGCTTAAGATTCCAGTAATATGTTAGACACTTTATGAATATATGATTTAGTCACCACTGACTCAGCAGTGAACAAAAGCCGAGAGATTAAAAAGGTTTCCCACTTTCTCTGATAAAAACTACTGAGACAGTATGTGACTGATACCACAGAAGCAGCAATATCAGATCACTTCCTATGAGCAGATCCCATCAAACATAAGCAAGCAGAATTCTAGCACGGAATAATCGCAATTCCTAACAATAACTAACAATGCAAATATACCTGCCCTAACAGCAGTTTACACTTTACATTGACACTAAGTCTAAGTTATGGGCTTAGAAGTAATTCAATGAAACACGTGGATGTTTAATAATGAGTGCTTACGATGATAAGACAACAGGAGTGGCACCACTAGAAAATCATAATAACTAGGTAGTTCTTGGTACGTTTTCAGGCAAAGATAATAGTCATTACTGGCAAGGATTTTAGGAGTGAATGCTTAATACTTTCATTCATGAATGCAATTTGCTAAGAAATTGCAATGTAGAACTCTATATAAACTCCAATTAGCACACATCAATCTATATCCACATCCACTAAACAAAAACAAATACAGCAAGTCTATGACTAAATAAACTCCATAAGCACCTTTCTCGGATGGATCGGTTGATAAACCCTCATTTGACAGTATTTTTTCTAGTTCCTTTATCAAACAGGCTTCACGCTTGTTTTCTGGTACCTCTTTGACTTTCTTGTAAATTACAGGAGGGATACTGTGTTAAAACAAAGACCGGTCAGTAACCTTGAACATTGCCGGCAAAAACAGGTATATGATAACGAACGTTTCAAAATATGAAATCTGAACCTCAATCCACAAGATTTGATTACTGATTTCAAACGCTCCACTTGTTTCCCATAGGAAGGTTTGGGAACTTCTTTCTTCTGCACGATCTATTGAAAATGGATTATTAGGTATAAAATTCAAAAAACTCATCCCAAAACACACGGGAGTGGTGTAAAGAGACATCTTACTCTTACCTTCACAGGCTTCTCGGCAGATGATTCAGAGTTATCATCTCCAGAAACACCGCCGTCATTTTCTTCTTCACTTGCCTCTGAAATGGATTTTGAAGGCTTAGTTTTCTTTCCTTTTGGGCCTCTTGAGTCCTCTTCAGCTCTCTTACGTTTTGTAACTGGTGCTGATTTTTTTAACTTCGAGCTCGGAACAGTTTTCTTCCTAACGTTTACTTCCTTTTCCGAACCATCGTCACTTTCTTCACCTGAAGTTGTAGGCGCTTCCTCTTTCTTAGATTTAGAAGAGGCTTTTACATGAGAATCTTTCTTAACAGCTTTTTTCTTGTCAATCGCCTTCTTTGGAGGGCTTTCGGGTGAATTTATCACCTGAACAACGATGGTAAAAGCTCCTCAATAAGTAGACAACTGATCATATCAACCTTTGGTCATATTGTAATTTACATATACTCACCTCGTCCACTTGCTGGCTAATAAATTTCTTGAAAGAATCCAAGGTATGTTTCTCAAGTACAAGATCTTCTTCCAAAAGTCGACGTAGCCCAACCAACGTCATAGTTCTGCGGCACAACATATAAGATTGTAAGAGTATTAGCCACACTTTAGATATAAGATGGGAAGAAGATTAAACTGGCAAAAGAGAAGGATGATCCATAGAAGTCGGACAGTGAAGACATACTGAGAATTCTCTCTGATATACGATGCTCTTTCCCAGAGGGCCTTTTTAATTCTACCTTCACTTGGAGCGACACCACTTTTTGATTCTTTGACTCCATTGGAAGTCTCTTTTCCCGTTTTGAGCCCTGTCAAAAGACCCATAACAGGAGAGTCTTCCTCTTCCATCGTCTCTCCACCACCAGAGACAGAGCCTTCTTTCTTTGCCTCAGGCTCATTCACTGATTCTCTTTCAGCCGCTGAAACAGCACTATCCCCAGTGGTACCTTCGCTCTTGGGCAATTTTTCAGGGGAGGGAGATTCTATGCACTAACGTTCAACAAGAAATAAAAAAAAAAATCCATGAGCAATGACGATTAAGGAAGATACAAGCTTAAAAATAGGTCATCCTCAAGGCAACTTCATAAATAACTAACACGGAAACCTATAAATGCATGCAATTGCAAGATAATGTTATTCTGGCATTTCCTTCACTTTCCTTTTCAAGGAATGCAGGCCGCAGGGGAGACAAAGCAGGACCAAAATTAACCATAAAGTTTTAAGAATGATTATGGAGACGAACACTATGATGTACGCCCACCATCCCAATTTTTATTGTCCCCTTTTCTCTTAAGATTTATCCCAAAACAATTGTCCCCTACCTACATTTAGTAAGGAAAAACTTTGAATTTCCAATATTGTCCCTAGATTATAACCATTTTCTCTTTATCACAATATTATTGTCTCAACTCTCAATAATTCCAGAGGTAGAGTAGGTAGTTCACCCATTTTACTTAAATCTTCCAAAATAGAATGGAGGACAATAAATATGGGATGGAGGGAGTATGTGGATATCAAAGCTCACTCTGTTAAATTTTACTATTTCAAGACTTGAACAAAGGATAAATAGACGTTGACAATAACTATAGCATATTGAAATACAACAGTTAGAGCTTCTTCCACCATCTTACAAACTCAATAGAAGATTATAACATTACTTGAGTTATAGGCAGCAGTAGAAGATTATAACAATACGAGAACAATGATGAGATTGATGACAGGATGAGAACTACAAGCCCTTATAATTACTTTCTCACTTGCTTCAGTTGTACACAAAGATTTGTGGCAAAATAACTGTAATTAATAAGCAGTAGATTATTTCCTTCTAATACGAGAAGCACGAAATTTTAAAATGTTATAAATCATATTTTAACTGAAAGTTTAAACTCCAGTATGGGTTGGCCAGAGGTGGTGGTACAAAAATACAGCCCGTTAACTATACAAATGATCTGGCGAGGTAAGTAAAGCAACAAACCATTGAGTAAAAATCTCAATCTTTTGTTTTCAAGTCCTTACTCTTCTGGCCTTATGTTTGGATACAAAAGATGGAGGGGAAAGGAGGAAAGGAGTATTCCTTCCAAATATTTCCTTTGTTGGACGGGAAATAATTGCGCTTGTGAAGGGTAAATGAAGAGATCCTTAGTTTGAAAATGCGCAAGGCGGAACGAGGCGCTAAGGGGCCGAGTTGACGAGGCACAAAGTGGAAGGCGAAGGCAAGCACCATTTGGACGTGAAGTGTCCTATTTTTCTATAACAAATTTGTAATTTCTAAAAGAAGTTTCGGGCAACAATATCCCTTTTAGGAGTTTCAAGTTGGCTAACATGTCAAGGAGTTAATTTAGGAATAATGGAGGGAAAATGGTGAGCCTTTTTTCTAAAAGATATGAAAAGTGCGTACTACTAGCCTTGTTAGGTCAGCCTTGTCTAAAAGACGCACCTAAAATGCACCGAGGCATTTTGGCTAGTGCCTCATCCAAGGCAAGCTTTTTTAAACTAAGGCGGGATCCATTTTCCCTTCCCTTCCCTACAACTCCCTCCACCCTCATTCTGCTACCCAAACAAAGGGAATTGTCTCCCCCAAATCTCTCCCCTCCCTTTCCCATCCAAATTCCCATATCCAAACAAAGCCTACATGTGAACCAGTGCCAACACAGAAAAACCGTAAACAAACTTGTGTTTAGAGTAGGCCAATCTCAAAGGTAATTAACAAATTGTCAATTCAAAATACCTCCTAATACATCTATCAGGGTTATCTTATACAGTTATACCATCTCACATGATAAGCATCAAAAACACTTCAAGTACATCTGAACACACAAAAATCGCACCATCACATCGTAGGTGACATACACTCAAGTGCTAAGCTTAGTTCGAGAGTAAAATCAAATAGCCATGTACTAAGCTGTAAATAACAAAATTAAACTACCTTTAACTAGAGAAATCGTGCATAGTCTCCGAATCAAATGTACTCCGTATTATATATTGAAGCTCTAAATGAATATACCTTTAACTATAATAAACATAACACCAAACCTAATCGAAAAGTAATTTAGACGCAGTAAGTACAACAACAACAACATGACAAGAATCAGCCTTTGAAACCGTCCCCAATCGATTGAATCGAAAACAAGAATTCAATGTCAATTCTTCACTAAAATAACGAAAAACATGAAAGAGAGGACGAAATCGTTACGTTTTGAAGCCACTGCTTGACGAAGCGTTTATGAGCATCCAAAGCGTGAACTTCTAACCCTAAATCTTTCTCCAACAATCTCCGCACACCTTCAAACGTCAACGAACTGCACAAACAACACACAAATCACCACAAATCACATAAAAAATCAAAATTAAATCCAAAAACAAGCGTAAAACCCTAGAAATAACAATAATCAATTCAAATTAGAAAAAAACGAATAGTAAGAGTGTGAGAGAGTACTCGGCTTGGTCTTTGAAGTAGGAAGTTCGAGAAACAATGGCGGATTTGATTAACGACTCGATATCTTGCACGGCTTTTTGGCTATCGTGCGCTTTATCTTCCGCCATTTTTGCGGGAGTGTTTGTGAGTGGTTTCTCTCTCTTACCTCGGTAGTGCACAGCACAAGTGTGGGTGAGTGTGTAGTGTTCGCACTTTTTCGTTAAGTATGATTGATTTTAGTACGAGTCAATATGATCAATTGTGGTGTTTGTCGGGTTTAATTAGGGTTTTATTTTAACAGAAATGTTGTTATGTCCCAAGTTATTTTTATTTCAATCAGTCTTGGTACAAATATGTTGACTTAATGACTTAGTAAAATGGATCTGCCTCACTCCATTTTTCATCCATTTCAGCTACTTTCTCATAGGATCGTCCTATAGTATATGACGGGCTCAATAAGAGTTATTAACCCAGTTAAAAGGTTTTAGTGAAATCTGTCGTAATGTAGAATTAGAATTATGTGGAAATTAAAACAATTACCCTTCCCACTTTTTAACAGTAACCATGAGATACAGGATAAAGAAACGGTTTTCTTCAAAATTTGTGGGTTTCATCATCTGCTTTCAACAAATGAATTATCCAACAACCAAATTTCTAGATCATAAATCTCTAAAAGAAACAGTAAACATATGTGTATATAAAGTTTCGGGATGGTTGAGACGAGGTGTGCGGTTGCGGAACAGTAAAGATTAATAGAGGAGTAACAATCAATCAATAACCAATTAACCATGAAGGATGACAAAATCGAATTTGAGGTTGATGCATGCGGCTCTCAAACAAAGGTGAAGGTAACAATCATCTTTTTTTATCCGTGTTTTTAATTTAATTGGCTGAAGATTGATAATACTGAAGTGAAAACAGCTTTATTTGTTTTAAAATCTGAACATTTGACCTAGCCTCATAGTTGTGGTTGAATATTAAACAATTAAAGTTGAGAACTTGTCATATTGTTTATTGTAATTTTTACTGTGAGATCTTGAAACTTAGTTGTTTATGTTGAAATCTTACGAAATAATTAATCTTTATATTTTCTGGTTTTAGGCGAGGAGCTAACGTTTTAGGTCTGAAACTCTACATTATACATGAAATTAGTTTAACATATGGTGAGCTAATTTTAGTATAAAAACCTAAACTTTTACATTCGAAACTTAACGTTCTAATTATATCATTGATTTAGTGTTGTCCTCCTAACATATATAGCCTAATGTTGGCTAATTTGATACAAGACTCGCCGTTTAAAGATCTAATGTCTGTGTAAATTTTGCACTTTATGATATTCTTGATTATATGGTGAATACTGAACAATTAAGGTGGAGAAAAGTTTCATTTTTTTTAGCGTAATTTTAACTTCTGGGAGCTAGAAACTTAGCATTTTATATTTAAAACATCGTACATCGTAATGTACGTAAATTTTGTATTTTCTAGTATTATGTGAAAAAGGAACCTTGCTTTTACGTGTAAAAACAATTTGCTAGTAAGTCAATTGAATATTTGGTGAAACAATTTTAGTGTAAAAACTTAAACTTTTATTTTCGAAACTTTATGTTTTAGTTATCTTCTTGACTTAGTAATGGTCTCCTAACATAGCTAAGTTTTTAATGTACAAAACTGATCTTTTTAACTTCTAAACTGAACAATATATTATGTCATTTGGGGTATGGTTTTATGTTGAAAACTTATACTTCTAATTTAAAAACTTAACGGTAAACTTATTTTCTAAGTGTAATATTTGCGATCTAACATAGCGTAAAATTGGCTAGTTTTATGTACAAAACTAAGATTTTTAAGTTCGTATGACTAAGTAAATTTACATGTTATGATACTCTTAATTTTATGGTGAATACTCAACAATTAAAGTTGAGAACATTGTCATTTTTTTAGCACTACAGGAAAATCGTTTTGTGTGACAAAAGAGTTTAGTATGGGCAACAAATTACTTACTCGTCTAGTCCAAGTACTCTTCGTGGTAGATTACTAGATTATTAAGATACGGAGTATTATTCATAATTGTTGATAATCCTTTTTTAGTTAATGTTGATAATCCTCGTGGTACCAAACGGTAATTGTATGTCACTCAGTGGCGGAGCTAGGATTTGAATTTAGGGGGGCGAACGACTAATGACATAAGGTTCCCCCGAAAAAATTTCGAAAATTTTAAATAAAAATTGCGGAAATTTCATCCGTCAGGGAGTGCGGCCGCCTCCGCTAGCCTCCCCTAGATCCGTCGCTGATGTCACTATGTCATTCACCAATTTTATAGAATTGCATACTAGGAAATGTTGTGTTATAATTACTAGCTTCTGCCCCCTGCTCTAGCACGCATTTGAGACAATGCAAAAAAAAGTCTTTGTAGAACACTCCCTATAATTTTAGGGGTAAAACTTAATGTTTTTACTTAGTGATTGTTATCCTTCTTGCGTCCGAGTCATTTGTTTACCTATAATTAAAATATCCTCACAAAGAATATAAAAGGTAAACAAATGAATGAGACGGAGGGGGCTTAATTCATATCATGTGCTTGATTCCCTATGTTTTTCTTTGGTTTACTTGTTCTTGTGATTTCCTTCCTTAGTAAAAGGCAAACTATTTATTGACGATCGTATACTATTTCTCGACTTTTCACTACATTTGAGAGAATTTTTCGTTCATTGTTTAGTTTTTGACATTCTCAACATGACATATGATGCTATAAAATTAGGTATATTGCTTATATTTTATGAACTTATCGTCACACAATCAATCATATGATTCTACATTCCAGTAAAACTTAAGATAACAAATTGTATGTAGTCTATGAGGGTCCAAAGTATATCTAGTCACCCTATTTCGGAAAAATATCTCTGTGTTAACATGGATCATCCTAAAGTAGGTTACTGCACTTGTTTTATCTTGAAATCATGTGTTATTAAGCTTTGCTCAACACATATTATGTGTTACTGGAGGAGGCGGTGATGATGGTGACACAAAAATGCTTTGTGAATAGTTCGTGTGTTAACTTTTGGGCTTGGTGGTGGTGAAGCTGCAATATTGAGACAATGGAATGGAAGATTTTTTTTGCTGATGTAAAATCATCTTTTGTTGAAGTCTCTACTAGTTCATTTATGTAAAATTTGGGTATTTGTAAGAGTTGTAACCTTAGGCTTCACTTAAGTACATTATATCTCTTTCTGATCATTGGAAATGGATAAGTATTATGTATTACTATGATATAATGTATGAAAATGATCTATTTTACCGAAATGAATGGCTAAAGTTTGAAGAATTATTAAATGTTATTGTCGTGGCCTGGAATTGTATTATATATTAGCTTTTCCATATTTGTGAGAAAAAAAAAATCATTACAAAAATCATTACAAATCAATCCAAGATAACCGCATCGTCTGATACTCATTGAGATAACCGCATCGTCTGATAACCGCATCCAAGATAAGTGCATTGAGAATAGAACTCAGAATAAGAATAAGCCCAATAGTTGTTCACCAACGTCTGATACTCGAATTTTAGCCTTTCGCCTTCCGCCTTCCGCTCTCATCTCGGCACTCATGCCGCTCTCCAACCAATCTTCCCACTTTTTCTTCAATAAATTCCTAATCCTTTCATAAGTCTCACTTTTAAATGCTGATTTTGCTCCGGTCTTTAATGATCGGTAAAAACCGTTTCTCCTTCTCATTCTTAGACCTAGAAAAACATCGGAAAACTAAGGTGATGGAAAAAATTACTACTCACACATTAACCAACACAACTACTTAATAGTTAATACTAAATATGCGGCAAAAATAGCGGTAAATTATGAACAAAAAGGCGAGATAATTAATAAAATTACTAAAACCGTAATCATGCGGCAACAAATGCTAAAAAAATGAACTGCAACAACAATATCGCAATTCACAGAAGAAGAAGAAGCTGCGCAATTACGTTAGCTAAACAATTTCGTCAAATTACAAAATGCTAAATACCGTAAGACATCAAATCATGAATATGCGTATACGACGAAAAACATCGGAAAACTAAGGCGATGAAAAAAAGTTAGTACTCACACATTAACTAGCACAACTACTTAATTTATACTAAATACGCGGCAAAAATAGCAGTAAATCATGAAAAAATGCGAGATAATTAATAAAATTACTACTTAAACTGTAATCATGCAGCAACTAAGGCTAAAAAAATAAACTGCAGAAACAATATCGCAATTCGAAGAAGAAAAAGCAGCATAATTACCTTCGTTAAACAATTTCGTCAAATTACAAAACGCTAAATACCATAAGATATCAAATCATGAATATGCGTATACGACGAA
>JAOWBH010126160.1:0-13823 GCA_028566215.1 Silene coronaria | reverse complement strand
CTTATATGTAACACCCTCCAATTATCCGGCCAAGATAATTGAAGGGTTACCATCTCGGTTCCCCGAGGTAGTTAAATCTTGGCCGAATAATTGGAGGTGTTACATTATAGAACTCCATGATTGAGCAGTTAATCATTGAAATTCAAGGTTAATAAGTAGGTCTAATTGTCTTAAGCCCTCCTTATTTTTACTCGAGTTTCACTATGGAGTGTAAAGTATGTTAATTTTTGCTTCATGGGTCATGGGTTTCAATTTAAGTATATTTAAATAATGAATTCGGCCCAGATCATTCACCTCTAAATAAATCTAATTTAATGAGTTTAAGATAATGTAAATGATAATTGCATATTAAATTAAATAAGCTAAGGTCGAGATATTTTCAATTTCAGTAAATCATTTCATTTAACGTGTTCGACTATTCGTCTATTATTATTATCAATAATGTTACAATTATTATACTAATAAAATCATTATAATTATGCACTTATAAGGATGCTAATGTTGAAAGCATTATATGAATATCATTATCATAACCTCTAAAGTAGCATCATGATTATCTTCATTGTGGATCTTGTTATCTAATGAAATCTTTGACAAAGCGTCATCATTACTCACAAAATTCACAAAATTAGTTGGGTGAATTAAAATTAAATCAGATGTTATATATTCCATACAAAAAATGTTTAACGTAAACCAAGGTATGACTCGTGGTGCACAAGGTGCATATTCCTATATCACTTCCCTCGTGGCACACCTGCAAGTGGCTTACAAGGTATGACCAAAATGTTGTACAAACGTTTTTTTATAAATAATAATAATAACAATATAGAAGACAATCTTTCACGAAGTTAGTAGGAAACGACTTTTTTTATGTTCTTTTATGTATTTTTCATAATTCTTTTATTAATTATTTTTGTGTGAAAGGAGTTGTAATGACAAATTTGATGCTGACGGAATTTGAACTTGAGGTTTGAGTATCGCCTCTCATGAAGTTACCAAATGAGTTAACTGACATCTGCATTGATCATGAGTCAGGACTCAATTTATATGACTTTTATTTGATACATGTTCCATAACAAGCCTACCCATTTTATCGTAGATGGTGACCATTTTCATTAGTATAAGGAAAAGTTGTATAACATTTTATAATAAGACTCAAATTGATTCTTTCATTTGGAAGAGTTCTGACAATACAACTGCAATTGATCTCCCTTAAGACGATCATATTTGTCATAAAGGTAAAACGATTCAAATACAATCCCATGTATATAACTGGGACAATAGTTAACCGTTTTCTATGCATTCTGTTGGTTTAAGACGAATATATCCGTCTTGTACAAGAATTTGTGCTGTAACTAAAATGCTGCAACTCAATCTGTGACTGTGAAGTGTAAACTGTCATATTTACTAATGATGAATTGCTTTACAAGGATTACAGGAAAAAGAATGAATGTTTTCAGAGATCTATGAAGCATGGAGAAATTAATGTGTACAAGAAAATACATCTGAACAAACATGCTGTTTGCTGATCAAGAAAATGTATATAATCAAAATGGTTAATTTCCTGCATGGTTGTACCACTAACAATGAATCAGGTCATCTCAAAACTTGATACGAGTCGGGAAACCATCTCGAAAGCAATGTGTGCTTCAATTTGACGATCAAAGCGAAGAATCCGTAACAAGGAACCTGCAATACGCCTACTGCTACGTACCTGCAAAATGCCGATATAGTTCATTGCTTGTCCCTGGAACAATACTTGCCAAAATCTAAAAGAAGGATCCGATCAATATTCGTCATCGCTAAAATTGAGAAATGGTGTCTGACGTTCTAATATGACACTTCGGACTTCACTTGGCCAAAAACACGACACATTTTCATAAAAAAAAAGAAAAAAAAGTCGTGTTGAAGGACATTTTGACACATGCCTTGTCCGACACTTGCTATAGCCGTGGAGTAACATATTTAAGAATGCAAAAGGCGATTTCCCCAGTTTCAACAGAACTAAGTTCACTTCCTTTTGGCTTCGGACCATGATGAAAACAAAGAAAGGGAGCAACTTCCGAGTGTTGCAATTCTGGACGTAATTACAGAAACAACCTCTTTGTGTTTTGTACTTTTGTAACAGTGTGGCTAAAGATACATACATATGATCCCCTAGCCCATATTTTAGTGGGAGCCCTTGAGGCACTAGGTGAATGTCATCGTTTGATGAACGTTCAGGGCAATTTATTAATTTTTATTTGCACAAGGACTTAAACCAACGTCTGTAACTCTTAAAAGCCGGAGAGTATCTGCAGAGGACGCTAAAAGAGGGAACTAATTACCATATGGGAGAAAATGGCGGTGACAAGTCCATGAATGGGTACGGCCACCTGGAGCAAAAAAAAAAGGAAAAAGAAATTAATTAATACCTCTGAAAAAACAATGACATGTCCCATACATATACAACCATAAATAGCGGTAGAAAACTTACGGTATGGAAATAAAAACATGGATTATCCATTGGCAGATGACGAATGTTGATGTCCACAAGCTGAAATAGGCGATTCTGAACATGGGAAACCTCTGTGAAGAATTGAAAAGAAATCAATGAGCTAAAAATTCAATCCCAAAGACGTGTTTTATCAGCAATGCGAAGGTACAGCTTACCATGCAATTCAGAGCTGCATCACCAAGAATGAGAACATTGACAGTATGCATACAAACGGTAAACTGCCGACAGAATAAAAAAACAATACTTCAAAACCAAAATGCATTTCTTAAGGACTTGCAGGAAGATTAAAGGTTGATTAGGATATGTAATAATTATATGGAAATCAGGAGAAGACGAGCAGTAAGACGGTTTTGATAAATTTGTGATCTACATTAGGTTTTGCACATAAATACATAGTTTCATGTTGGCAATCTCCAACTAAAAACAGAAGAAATAAGCTGTGGATAACATATGAGATACACCATAGCAAATACTTACAAAGTCCAACTTTTTACTTTTGGGAGTGAATATTAAGTAAAGAACGAGCCAATATACAACATCGGTCAGGAGCACCGCACCAGCAGCTATCTGTTAGCATGGTACATAAGGAGATGAAGTCAGGAAAAAAAAAAACTATTTACTGTAGGTACTGATGATTAGACGAAAGAATGTTAAAAGCACACTGATGAAGTCAAAATGTGGTTCTCAAACTTCGGTTATACTTCGTTTCTTCACGAAAGACATTAAAGGGTTCTGAGACACACTCCAAAAGGACCAAAAATTCCATTTTTAATGCTCCCTCTATTTAACTCAATTAGCTCCACTTCGAGTTTTTAGCGAGGGGAAAAGAAGTCAAATGGGCCTAAATCTAATTGACCCAAATAGAGGGAGTGTAGCTTCAGCTAGTTGCAGTCAACAACATTACTTTGACTCTCGAACAAAAAAATCCCAAAATAAAAGCATATTCTGTAACTGCCAAGACCTATCATGCTAACCAACGATGCTATACCAGTTTTTGAGATCAGAAGAAGATGATAGCAGAGAGGTTTGGTCATGTTAAAGGCCTATATGTTGAATATCTTAAGGCAGAGTTAATTAGTTAATCCATGAAGAAGCCTAGTGAAGGATATCAGGAACAGACTAACCTGGAACATGACTTGAAAAAGATAGCCCGTGAAACCTGCAAATTCACGAACAGGAACTTCTCCACGATTACTCGAATTTTCTAAACTGTCTGCATCCTGACTACATCCAGTCTTTGGAATACCGTTGGATACTCGTTCAACGTCAGCGTTTGAAGAAGTAATCTTTGAGCAAGCTCCATCATGGCAAAATCCATAAAAAGAGAAAGTAGCTGCAAGCTGTATAATCACCCGGCAAAAACAAACATAAATTGGGTAACTGTGGTTAAAGATCAGAGCACAACGTAAGATACTTCAATCACTAAAGAATACTCCGTAAATTATTAGAAAAGGTCACATATTATCTTCTTATTTATTTTCGTTTCTTGATGAAGAAATGAATGAAATTGTTCATAGTTGCTACTCCACACTTCACAGCTAACACTGGAATCAAGGATCCAGGTTTGCTTTCTTATGCGGTTTTGCGCAGGCGGAATTCCAAGTGGTTTAAACATATATGAATAACCTTCAATGTAAGGGATCACGGGAAGGATTTCAATTTAGTTTGGTCTCGGCCAACACAATATGTTGCCTAAGTTTTTGAATCTCAAGAGTGCGTGGAAGAGCGTACCCCAAAATAGACTGTGGTTAGCGTGAATGTCCACCTGCCCACAAACATAGGAAAACAATCAAAACAGTATCCTCAAAAGACAACATTTATCATCTGCTACTTCATCATGAACTTAATTTTCGAAGGACAGAAAACTGATTAAATCCATAGATAAGAGAACTTACTGAGTATAGAAATAAAAGATACGGGGTCCATCAGCAACTGTGTTGCCAATGATCAATGCCAAGAGCACACAAAGAGCGATAATTCTATAAAGAAGAAGCCACACCGGATGGATGCTTTTCAGACATGTTTTCCAAAGTTCATCCTTGTATAGCACCCCAACTGGCACATCTTGACAATCACTCGTCTCATTACCCAATCTCTTTTTCCCTTCATGCTTCCATATAAGATATAAAGAGAATATTACGATTCCCAGTACACCCAATGCGCTAATAAGAAAACGCCAGTTCAACCAGTAGCTTGGGTCTGTTGTATTTGTATCAAAAGCCATGAAAAGGCTCTCACCTACACTTTATAAAGCGAATAATGACAATCAAGATAATTGCATTCATCTCATCTTCCCAAGTACATTTACATCCAATAAACCGTAGAAGTATAATAAACTACTTGTACTAGTTCGAAAGGCAGCAAGTAATAGATCAGGATTCAGGAGCTTAAAAGTGTTGTATTGTAATGAGTGTCTTGATGGAATGCAACCAGAGCCACAGTGAAGTGTCGACATATCATGGCCGCAAGGGTTTGTTCAACAAGAACCTTATCAACAGACAACAATCAACCTTAACCTCAAGCCCTACCTCTACCTCGACCTCCAGAGGGGAACTAAATGCTACTAAATCAACAGGCTGTCATCGAGTACAGAATTTCAATCCGTCACTACAAATCCCCCAAGAAATCATACCCAAAGAGTACAAATATACAACAACATTACCCCAGTGCCTTAACAAATAACCCAATTGACCAACTCTAACCCACCAATAAGAATGACACAACATCCAGACCTCAATTGCCCGAAACAGAAGTAACCCGATAACAGCGCACCTAAAACAACCCGAGAATCGGAGATGACCACCCAGAAGTGACAAAATGACTTGGCTCAACAGACATGTTTACTGTACATCTAAAATCCCAACAACCATCTATGTGTACTTCATGCAACATACTCTAATAGGTTATAAAATATAATAGTGGGCCTCAACCAATAGGTTATAAAATATAACAGTGGGCCTCAACCATCACCTTAAGGTAATGGTATCAGAGCCAATATGACCAAAGGTCACGGGTTCAAATCCTGGCAGCCTCCAATAACTCACGAAGTGGAATCTCAGCACATGGTACGGGGGAGCCTGTGCACTAACCACTCTTCGAGCCCAATGGGCACTCGAGGGAGGGGGCGTAATAGGTTATAAAATATAATAGTGGGCCTCAACCATCACCTTAAGGTTTCGGTTGAGATGGTTCATCTATTAGTGAGTGGTGGCGAGAAGGGGGTAAAGCACTGATCTTTTTCTTTAGGACCTTCATTTGAGAAGGGCTTCTTAGTGGGAGCTAATTTAGTATGAGAGGTTGCAAGATGATCCAAAATAAAAATTACCTCGAGAATTGCATTGAATACGAGTGAATTCTTTTGCTATTTCATAATAAAAAGAGGTGCAACCAGTAGTGAATCATTTTGCCTAAACCATCATAATCAAAAACCAAAGCACAATGAGTCTTCGGCTCCATTGAAAATGGAAACATTGGGAAAAGTGTAAATAGAAGGGACTAGGAAAACAAAGATTTAAGGAGATTTAAATCAGGAAAGTTAAGTGAATAAAATTAAGTGAAGAAGTAATACAAACAGTAGGAAAGAATAAAGGATAAAAAAGAATTAAATGAAAATGGACACATAATAAGGAAAATATATAGTGAAACTCTTTATTTATTTATTTTCTCTCAACACAACCCTATTCCAGGCCATAATTTCTTCAATTCCTAGCAGACTTGAGTAGTTGAATCCCTTTTCATATCATGCATTTGGATCTTTCAAACCCCTTGATCTTATCAAGTCATATTCACCCACTTTTTCAAGCCTTCTAATCAGTGTTTAATTTGGCTTCTTGTGTGTAACATGGCCAAGCTATTTCTGTTGACTCTCCCTAATCTTATCATAGGAAGCTTTGTGTTAAATGCCGCCCTTTCCTAGCCATTTATTATTTATCACATGTAGGCTCATAGACAGTATATGAGTATATCTATTTTTTTGTCAGAAGTTTTTGGTGAGATCAAATATTTGGTAAATATGCAGTATACAAAAGCGACGCGAGCTCGAACATACTAATACCTATATGACCTGACGTTGAAATATATTTTTATTACACTAGCTTGAACATTAACGTATAAACTAAGCTCAACTTGTTTACATCTTCCTGGGGTTAGCTTGATTACATCTTACTAGGGGAAGATTGATTACATGCCCTGGAACAACCATAATACCATTTTTCTTAAATTATTGTATTTTCATGTGGCATTATCCCATTTTAGTGTACACTGATCTGTGTTCAGAAGCATAAAGTTCCAATAGCTAAGCTTTCTGTGTCCCTGTAGGGAGCAGCTTAAGTTCTTGAGGCTTTTCTCTTTCTTCCTTTCTATTCTCAGTCTTTCCTTTGTAGCCTCGACTTGAGCTCATAACTCATTTAGTGTGTTTGGGTAGCAAAACTGAAGGGAAAGGGAGGGGAGGGGGAAGGAGGGAAGGGAAGGGGAATTTAGGCGTGGGTGTTTAAATACAACTCCCCTCCAAATCTTTCCTGTTGTGGAGAGACCTCCAAATCCCTTCCCCTCCATTTCCCTCCACCCTTATTGTTATCCAAATAAGGGATCTTAAATCCCTTACTCTCCCTCCCTTTCCTTTCCCTCCAAATCCCTCAATCCAAACACAGGCATTTAGGCCTAAGCTCAATGCTAGGTCTCTTCGTAAAAGAAGTGGGTTAACAAGGGGTGAATAAGTTTATAGGATATAACGAATATGACACAAAAAAGTGAAGCCTCCTAAAATTACTGACAACCATTGTCTTAGTATGTTCCACAGTTCTATTAAGGATGCACTGATATAGAATGTCTTCTAGCCACTTGTGAGCTATATATTTCCACTAATTCACAGATACTTTATATATCTGTCACGTGAGAATTACCTTTATATATTCGTCACATGAGAATTAAGTAGGTATAGAAATACCAATACATATATTTTTTCTTTTTGCACCTCAAGAAGTAATTTTATATATTCGTCCTTACGAATGAAATGAAATAGAACAAAAACACAACTATTGGTACTTAAACTCCTACTCCTTCCTATCTGCCTCGCTTTTCAAGCCCTGTGGTGAGAATTTTGAATAGCAGGGCAGTTCCAAAGAATAGGAGGGCATACTTCTTAATTCTTGTATAATTGCGAAAGCTGAAGCACCCCAAAGTTACTTATAAACCATCTTTGGATAGTGATCCACATAGCATGAGATGTGGACACAAATGTACATTGATCTAAAGAATATGGAATTGTAATGTATGCAAGGGATCAAACGTCTTTGCTTAGACCTATTGAAAATACATTTCTATTTCTATGGAGCCAAAATGTCATTACCTTTGGTTTGGATTTGATGATTTAAAGTAAAATTGCTTTCTAAATTGGCTGTGTTTCTTTATTGTGAATTAACACTTATTCAATGCAATTATTGTTGTCGGTCATCAAGAAATAGCTTATTATGGGGTAAGAGTGTGTACATCCGGCCCTCCTTAGGATGGTATCCCGGGTGTGAGACTCACAGGGGTAATGTTTGATGGTATCCTTGGGAGACTCTGACTTCTTACCAAGCTGTCAAGCTCTTGGAGCTTCTGTTAATCTTGTTATTTCCTGGACGGGAAGTGATAATTTCGTAACCAATACTGACATTGTTACTTGACCTTCTGTTAATTACTTTGCAGGCTGAAAGACCTCCATCAGAAGTGTAATAAAGAGATGGATGAATATTCCCGGTGTATGTACTACCATACGAATGAGTTTGAGCTATGTCGCAAGGAGCAAGAAGCCTTTGAGAAAGCCTGCCCTCTTGACTGATGCTTATCATGACGATAGTGCCCTTCCCTATCACAATCTCAGCTAAATCAATGTTGTTTACAAGAGTTAGATGAAGCTATATGCATTACTCATTTTTTGGTTGTAAAAGCTTGAATTCATGACTGCCTTTTTTTTTTTAAAAAAAAAAAACAAGGAAAACAAATAAATAATTTTAGCCTATCAAGAGCTCCAATGCTTCTCCAATGACTAAATTTAGAAACACTCCTACTTCTTCCTTCATGGAAAGGAAAATATGACGGTATCTCAGTTTAGTGTTGCGTGCATCTGAAACTTCTCCATTGTTTTAGTTTTTGAATTTTCAAAGTCTCGACTTTGTGGCTTTTTTTTTTTATATTATTTGTTGGCGTGTAAAGAAGCAATTTTCACATAATATTGCTCTTTTGGGTAGTTTATGGGCAGCAGAATTACGGGTCTTAACAATATAACCTTAGGGGGACGAAGGGAAAGGGAATGGAATAAAGAAAGGGAAAGAGGGGGAAATGAATGTGATTATCCCAAAATTATAGTGTTTGGATTATTTGGTTACTCTATTTACTTTATAACACTGTGGTTGAAAATTGATCATTTAAAGGGCAAATTTAATCCCCTTAAAATCCGGCCCACTACATATTGGTGAATTAATTGCACAATAGATATTTTAATCGTACATTCTCTTTTTTACATATAAATTTTGGTTTAATAACAAAATTACATAATTCAATATAATTACAAACTTATACAATACTTTAAATTCTACTATATAATATATCAACAACATTGGTCCCAACTAAGTTACATGACTGTGGCCCATTTTCATGTCGTAATTGCATTTCACTATTGCCAATCTCAATGTCGTAATTGCTTTTCAAATGTCTTAAACAATAATGATAAAACGATAAATACGTTAATAAAGACAAATTATATAAATAATTACAAATTTTCTTCCTCCAAAAATTACAAATAGGAAATTACAAAAAAAAAATTCAGCCATTGCATTTATATTTAAAGTTACGACTATTTTAAGTCATTTTAAATAGGAAGACGAGTACGTTTATTTTCTAACTTTTTTTTAAATAAGAATAAGAAGTTTTCAAATAAGATACTCAATAACATTATTTCAAATTATTTTATAAATAACTTTAAAGAAGATATTTGATAATTTACTATTGCAAGCAACTCCTTTATTATTTTCCAATATACATATAAAATTTACAATAATAAAATAATATTGTAATAAGTTTATTATCCTCTCAGATCTGAACAGAGAGTCATTCATCATCGAGGCACTACTTGGAGCAAAAAGTACGACAACAACTACCAGCCGACGACACAATAACGTGTTGCAACGATGATAGGCTACCAAGTATCCTCTACTTCGACAAGTACAACTTTATGGCCTAAACTCAATCATCCGTATAAATAAATCAGTATAAATAAAATTAGGCTCAACTCCACATCTTGAATTTTATTCAAGTCCAAATCAGATTAGACTCAGCTATCAGAAATTTAAAGACAAAAATCCAAATCTGCTAACAATGGAACAGATGCACAGCAATAAAATATATGCCATCATATTCATTTAAGATTACAGGTTTAATGAACCCTAGATTGGACCTCAAACACGTTTTTGAGGCAGTTATTATGGGAACACCACTCTCATGAAAACTGCCTCATTAACTCCACTGTCACTCTTTCTTTAACCAACTATTTCCATATATTCCACATAACACAAAAACCAGCGGACTACACAAACACAAAACATTCAAATTTTCCAAAAAAGAATAGTAAAGAAGCATGACAACAATAATGAAACCAACAAAAGTGAAAATATTATAGCACATCAAAAGTATTACTAATCCTAGTCTGAGTGTTGGTTCCTCTTTCCATTTTCATGCTAGTTGGGTGTTGGTTCCTCTTTCTTTTTTGGTAAGTTGTGTGTGGTCTAAATTCAATTTCATGTGGGGTAGGGTGTATTGTGTGGTCCAAATTCACTTCTTTAATTTTGGTGCCCAAAAGAAATGGAACCAACACTTAGACTAGGATGAGTATGAAGTAACGGTTCGCGTACTTAGAAAATGAATTTGGGAATCTGATGAAGAAGAACCTGAGAAACGAAAGATTTACGGAGTGGAGTTTATTTTGATTGATATGGAGGTAAAATTCAATCTCATTTCAATTTCAATATTTTTAACAACATTGTAAATTTATCTACTATCCAAAAAGATAATGAATTTTTTTATGCAGGGTGAACTAATTCAAGCAACAATGTCAAATATCTGGTGCGGATTTTCATTTGGGTCCGAACGTGTAGCTAATAAAATCGGTCCAAACTTGTATCCATACCAACAACGCAAGATTCGAGATACGGTAATCGTGTTCCATTGTCCGATATTACCAACGGTAATTTTCTTATTTACCTTAATCATATATTACTTTTTGTATTTACTAGCACAATTTCAGATAATATGGCTTCATCTTCCAAGGTTGGTGTTTACGCACGGTTAGCTTCATGAGGCTATTTCAAGAGTCACGAGCAAAAAGGGACTGCAGATTCTTATTTGTGATCATGATAAACGCGTGTCCAGTAGAACAAATAACGTAGTGTATAATGAAGTTTCGAGAAGTTATAGTACAATTTACTTATGACTGTACACCGTAATAGTTTATTGTTGTTTTTATGTCTATTGAATCTATCTTCTTTTGTTATGCTTTGAAATTTTCGGAAACTTATTGTTATACTTTTATTTTATTACTGCACTATTTTAGCTACCATCGTTAGATATAACCCTATTTTTGTTACATTTTAGATACCCATGATATATACAAGAATTAGACAACAACTTTTATTACCCTAACTATCTACAAACTGCCAAACCCCGTGCATTTTGCACGGACTAAAACTAGTTAAAGAGAAAGGAATAACCCAAAATACATTAACCCAAACTGCCACCCATTAATCCCCGTCACCAACCACCACTGACCACTCCAAACACCTATGACCACCTCCCACTCCCACCCACAACGGCTGCTCTCGTCGATATTACCCCCGTCGTGGGTATCGTATCGACCGCACACCTATAAACACCATCCCATTTTGGATCCCCAACTGCCATTAACACCGCAATTTGGAATTTGTCTGTTGTTAGCGTAATTAAGATGCTTATCTCCTCCTTTATATGATACATACTGGTAATTGTTAAGTAAAGTCAATGAAATTACGGCTAATTCATATGTGCTTGGGTAGTTGGGACTATGTGTTTGGCCTAGATTATTAAAGTGCTTTTGGATGAAAAAACACAAATTGGCCAAACAATGATTTTTGCTAAAGTTGAAATTAGCTTCCTAGAAACTCAAAATCCAATATTTTTCCCTTAAAAGTAGAAGTAATAATTTGATGCTTTTGGCTTTGAAAAACACTTTTGAAAAATTAAGCCCAAAATCAAAAACTCATTTTCAATAAACCTGGCTAAACAGGCTCTTTATGTGACTTGGATCTCCATATACATTTCTTACTAATAATATCCTATATATTATTTGTATTGAGTCAGCATGAGGGATTTGAATGAATTATTGAAGCTTTTGATTTTTTTTTTCTAATTCCACCGATGGTATTGTCGTGCGACGGAGGTGATAGTAGGTGTTGGTGGTAGTGACGATTCTAGGTGGTTGAGGGTGGCGACGGGGAATCAGTGGCTGGAGATGGGCAGGCATTCGTGGTGGTGGTGGGGTGGACTCATGGTGGTTAGAAAGACTGATATGGGCAATGATGCCGACTTATGGTGATAGGTGGATTAGAGGGGTAATGGAATCCATTTCTTAGGGGTGTGAAGGGTATGAAGTTAGAGGGATTTACGGATAAGTGAGGAAATCTCATTCTCTTAAACCAACAATTAACAAAGGAAATCAATATCTTTGATTCCCTTCCCTTTTTCTTAAGCCCCGACCAAATGCCCCTTTAATTTAAACCATGGAAAATGGTAGCTTATGGGAGAGTGTCATTTATACCTAATTATAAAGTATGAACCTCTTCATTTTCTTTATTTTTCCTTCCAATTTTTCTACTAGAACAATTTTATATCATATCTGCACCAGAAAACAATTGATTGTTAGTTTATCTTGGAACAAAATTCAGACAATTGAAAGGAAATGGAAGGAAATAAAAATAGTAGAATTGGAAAGGAACCATGTTGATCATCATGAGAATGGGGAACGAAATTAGAGAAGTGACTATTCAAACGGAAGCATAGCCTTTTATAGGAGTCCAGATCCCCTCCAGTACTAACAAGAAACTGGATGGTCCAGTACAAACCTAGGATTATGACACATGGATAAGTGCAAATTAATGGTTGTGATTTAGCAAAAAAAAAAGGCCGCTCATACTTCTAACTTCTCCTTTTCGTGGGTTGCTTCATCATCAAAAATATCTCCAATAGTTTTACAATTGCAATACTTGATCAATGGTGACTCTACATTCGATTATCAGAAAAAGAAAAAAAAAAGGCGCAAGTAGCTTCACCACTACAACCTGACACCATTACAATCACCTAAACTCGAGATCCAAGGCAGAAAGGTAACCGTCGTGAGTGGCGAACCGTCATTCTTCACCGAACCGTCACCCATCTAGATCATTTGCATGAGCTAATAATAGTTGGAATAAAGAAAGCTATAAAGGCTCGTTTGGGACATAATTAATGTAATTATCTTGTTCGGTAGGATAGATTTGGGTTTTCCCCACATAGTTATTATAGCAATTGAAGGTGTGGCAAAAATGGTGGATATGGAAACAGACATATGGTGATGGTGCGATGGTGGTGGATTTATGGCGATGGTAGGGGTTTTAGCAATGGATGAGTGGATGGTTGTATTTTATGATGATTAATGAGGAGTGCTAAGGAACTAGAAACCATTAATGGAGTAGCGTTTTTTTAAAGTCTTGAAGTACACTGAGAGAGAGGAAGAGAAATGACAGAAATTAAAGAAATTCATCTAAGCTGTTGATTTTACTCAATTCCACGTGCTAATGGATTATGCAAGCACTGGACCCTCCTGTGTTTTTAATTCTGTGACGCCTTTTATAGAGGCAGTTAATTGAGCCCATTCTTCAAGTGGTAAAATTTACTTCCTTAGGCATCCTTATAGATTACAAGAGCGGGATGATTAAAATTGTTCTAGTAGAAGTATTGGAAATAAATGGAGACGATTCATACTTGTTATCTTTGGGTTTATGAATCACACACGGGTATTCCTTTTAAGCTTGCTTAACAAGCATTGGCCCTTGCGGCGACAAAATGATTAGACGTTCTTTCATGCTACGGGATTAAGGGCGCTATTCAGGGGTAGTTTAACATACATGTACTTAACACTACAAAGAAAACGCGGAAACCTGACGGAAAATACTGACGGAAATAAAATTCCGTCAGTATATTAACAATACTGACGGAATTTACTGACGGAAACTCAAATCCGTCAGTAAATAGGAAATACTGACGGAAATTCCGTCAGTAA
>JAOWBH010126048.1:0-22719 GCA_028566215.1 Silene coronaria | reverse complement strand
TTGTTGGGTTTTCTTTAATTTTTTCTTGATTCATCTTATTTAGGAAAAAAGTTGTATCTTTCTTTAATTGGTAATGTAGTTTTGTTGTTGGGTAGTTAGTGGGGGAGGTAAAAAGAGAGAACGACTTTATATGGCGTCACCGGGTGGTACTGAATCGAGTTTTGTAAGTATACTTAGGAATCTACCCCTCCGTCTCAGTCAATAGTTATCTATGTTTGAATTTCCCCCTCGTAAAAAAAACACTAGATAACTATTGATCGGGACGAAGACGAGTCATAATCTTTTGTTGACCACTGTATGCTTTTTGAGTGCAAATAGTTGATTTGTTTTTGTCTAGGCAGTAACAGTAATGTACAGTTTGTAGTGTTAATTTGCCTAACAAGTCGTGCTTGTGACGTCTCACAACCCCTTTCCCTTTTTAACATTATTTAAATCTGGTGTGAGTCGTCATAAGCTTGTGACGGTCAGATTTAAAAATTTGTGTAATTTGCCCATATATAAGGGATCTGAAGATAGTATTGTTTTTTACTGATAAATTGCATCTTTTGGTTTGTATTTTGTTTTGCTTTTGAAATTTGCAAGGTTAAGATGGTTTTACTGGTGATGTTGTAGTAAAAGCCTAGTGCTTATTGAAGTGGTGGGATTGCTTCATCTTTGGTGTAAAAATGGGCTGTTTTCATTCGACTGCGACTAAGCAATTTCCTGGACATGAGGACCCGGTGTACCTCGCTTCGCAAACTGCTTGTAAGCAACTATTTGATTGAGTTTTAGAACAGATGTCATGATAAAAGACCTATAAAATTATAGGACAAATATGGTAGTTTAGCATTGAGTATGGGCATAACTAATTTGATCAGTTATGTTAGTTTCCACATTCGAGATATAGTGTTTGTCTTGGGTAAGATTCGATGCAAAATAATGCTGTCTATTTCACTTAGGCTTGCTTAGAAGTGTCCGACTTGGGTAGGTTTTAATGTGTGTTGCAGCTCGGGGTCCCAGGACACTGGAAAGTTGTATTATTTTGTGAATCTTTATGGCGGATTATTTTGTGAATATTTATAAAGCGGATTGTTTTGGCTCCGCTACTCGTCATACCCTTGTTGGATTAGTAAGTGTAGGATGGGAGTAACATAGATTGTCCAAATATAATCATGTACTCTATGTAATGAATCTGTTCTCGATCTGTTGTCATATTCTTAATCACTTCGTTTTTCCCTTCCTTATAACAGTTAGCGTTAGTGAAGTTGAAGCTTTGTTCGAGTTGTTCAAGAGCATTAGCAGTTCTGTGGTTGACGATGGACTTATAAGCAAGGTACCTTATCTTTGAACTCTTTCTTTGAAATCTTTTCTGTTCACAAGGTTTCAGGCCCCTTTTTTTTACAGTATTACTCTATCCCCGTCATTATCGTATTTTGAGCTAGTGGTTAAACTTATATCCCCGAACTGAAGCTTGTGGAAATTTACCGAGGGTTTACATGGGAGTTACTTCGAGTTTAGCTGAGAGATGGGAAATGGGTCCATACTCCATACTGTCTTATCATTACCTGGAAATGGCTCTTGCACATGGTTATGTGTGTGTAATAGTCCGTATTGGTTGCTTGTTGAATGTTGTAGTCAATACATGTGCATGTAAACGTGCATGTTCTCGCTTAGTTCTTATTTGTTGTGGATAATGGCACACTTAACTCAGTCAACTTTTGTCTTTAGGAGGAATTTCAACTTGCTTTATTCAAGAACAAAAAGAAGGAAAATCTTTTTGCCAACCGGGTATGTCGCTACTACATATCAAACTCACCTTACTAGAAATTAGTCATACTCCGTAGCAACTTTCAACCAAGATTCAAACTTTCGTTAACCTTTCTTCATCATGGATCTGGACGTAACTTCCCTGTAGTTTGTTTTTCTTGTGGAGCTAGAAAGCTCTTGAAGTGACATCTAATGACACTTGTACCTCTTGTGCACAGATTTTCGATTTGTTTGATGTTAAACGGAAAGGAGTCGTGGACTTTGGTGACTTTGTGAGAACGCTTAATGTTTTTCACCCCAACTCCTCTATAGAAGATAAAATCGACTGTAAGTTACAAGGAGATTGCCGAGTTCTTTTACTGCATCCTCTATCTTGTCTTGTGTTTGTCTGATCATATGCCTCCTGTTTCTAATGCAGTCACTTTTAGGCTCTATGATTTGGATAGCACTGGTTTTATTGAGCGTCAAGAGGTAAACCTATTGGATTTTTAACCCAGTAATTGTTTCCTTCCTGTGCTCTCACTTTGGTTTATCTTGATAATTTTGCTCGGAAATGCTGTTCCCGTTCTAGTATGTTTTCGTATGAATGTTGCTGCTATATGAGGTGGTGATATTATTTTGTGTGAACTAGACACAATGTTTGCTGGTAGGATGGTATCCATTTCTCGTATTCTCGCACTTTTGTCATCATCTAACTATTCTCCTGCTAGGGATGATTGTCTCCCAATTTGTTAACATACCTCACATGTTCAAGTATCGTTGCCGTCTTTTCTGAATTTTTTTCTGTGGCTATCGTTGTCACACTTGGTGTGTTTTAAGGTTAATAGGCCCTTTATATATTCTTTCGATTTGTAATGAATTAACGATCATGACATGGGACATCACTATCTGTTAAATCAAGATGCTGCTAAATAGCTTTTGAGAATTGAGAATGCATCTGACCGTGATTTTGCATGTACTGAGGCTGCTGACTGCCGAGTATCTTTTCTTGTTCATTCGTGCTTCACATATGTAGCATATTTAGAGCACCCGACTTTCTAGTCTGCTTTTATGATTTATCAACATTATGCTTCTTTACGTGGACTATCATACATACGTAGCATACTTGCACACTTTGTTAAACCTTTTTTTTACCATTTGAACAGGTGAGACGAATGTTAATTGCAATTCTATGTGAATCTGAGTTGAAGTTGGCGGATGAAACAATCGAAATTATACTTGATAAGGTGAGCTCCTTTTTTTCACTCGTTTCTGCTTTGTCGATCCCCATGGCCATGAATAAAGTATAGGGGGGACTTGGTTTAAGACTTCACAAGTACCTTGAGACTGTTGAATATGGCTTTTGACGGTCCCGACTGCTTTGTAAAGGTTTTGAATGTTTTCACATGGTGTTGGATACGGGTTGTGACAGTACCGTAATGACCTTTTAATTTTTATTCTTGAATGATAAATATCCCAGAAATAGAACCTGATACTCATATTGCTATATTATGCTTTGAACAGACTTTCCAAGAGGCTGATGTAAATCAAGACGGAAAGATTGATAAAACGGAGTGGCAACAGTTTGTGTCTAAAAACCCGTCATTGTTGAAAATAATGACACTCCAGTATCTGAGGTACGCATATTAGACGCCTCTTTCTAGCACACATTATTTCTCACTTTGTTACGAGATGATTTAGAACTAACCGTGTTATTTACCATGAAAATGGCACAGGGATATCACGACTACGTTTCCAAGTTTTGTTTTCCACTCAGAAGTTGATGAAATGGCCACATAATAAAAAAGACGATCAAGCCCTTAGCAGCTACGAAACAACCTACGAATTCCCCAGATTCTAAATTCAAAATCTGCAAATACATCAAAGCTACTGCTCGGTTTTTCATAGTATTACGCCATCCCGACCTCTTAGTATTATTCCAACCACTGTAAAGAAGAGTATAGAGGCAGTGTGCTTGAGAATAGTGTGTGCATATATGGTTACTCATTTTATGTGAGATGTGCTGGCTTTTATTGTCCTCCGAAATCCTAATCTTTCGTTACTATAATTTACTTTCTATCTAATTATAGTGCAAGAATTTTTAATCGGAAAGTAAAAGTATACATATCGCTTAACAAAGGATCGATTAGTCTTTTTTCGAGTGTAAATTTTTTTGTTTCCAACTATCTTCAATTATGCACGACAGTACCTTGGACAATGCTTTAATCTCATGCTACGGCAAAGACATGAGTGAAAATTCGATATCACGCGCGCAGAAAATAAAAATTCAGGCGCGTGATATTGAATATTCGATATCACGTGCGCAGAAAATAAAAATTCAGGCGCGTGATATTGAATATTCACTCGGTCTCACGGACCTAGCGTAGTAGCGTGTATTATACACTCCTGCCTGCACGCATGATCGTGTATAATACTGCGCGCAGCATGAGATTGTGTCATGGTCTCACGGACCTAGCGCGTATTATACACGATCATGCTATACACGCGTTACACATTTGTTCGTGGCACAATTCTTGTACTATGTAACATTAGATGTTCCCTATATCTGAAGGGTGGTGGTTTTGTGAGTTGTCACAAGTTTATGACGGTCACACGTGGAATTTGTGATACAAAACAAGTCTTACTTGTAACGGTTAGGAGCTGACGGCTTGTTGCGGTCATAGATGCTAGTCTTTGAGAAATTGCAGTTATGTAGGCATTTAATTTGGTCTTTTAAGGCAAGCGAAGGATGGGAGGTACCTGCCAAAGTCCTCAAGTCTAACTTTAACCGGTGACTCTGAAATGTCGCGTTCTGTTGGTTAACTTTAACCGATAATAACTCTAGGCTACGTTTTACTTTAGAGTTTAGACATGGAAATGTTTTTTTTTTTTTTTTTTTTGTGATGGAAAAGTTTGTTGATAATTAGTAATACATCTCTTCAATAAATACAAAATCATTAATGATTTTGAATGCAAGCACATGATAACGTTTCTTTCATTGAAATAAACCAATGAGAATGAAATATATAAAATACGCAAATTTCTATTTCAGACGGGCTATTTTTCGTTTAAAATAAGATGGGTTAAATGCCTAAATCTAGCCATTATACGATTTAGTGTTATTATTTTCGGATAAAATGTTACCATCATTTTCAGGATAAAAAGTGACAATAGTTAACATTTTATCATTAAATGGTTACATTCGATTAAAAATATGGTGACATTTGATCCGCCTTATTTCATACCGTTTGAAGCAAGACTTATATACTCAATATAAAATAATAAAGGAAGTGTTATTTTGAATTTAATTGGTATCCATTAAAACGGCTAATTGGTCTTAAGTTTAAAACACATTAAATCCTAATTATTAAATGTGATAAACGTTTTGTTATTTCCAAGGCACTCTGCTTTTGACACACATCTAACTATTTGACTCGATTCATGTTTTAGACAGATCTCATCTTAAACAAGAACATATGTTCTAAATTAGGGTTGAGGTTCACTCGACCATGTTTTAGTAAGTCACGAATCAGCTTTAACCGAGCTTTAACCAAGCCGATCTTAACTCGCTCTATATCAGATTTGATTATTTAGAGCACTATATATCACATCAAATGAAAGACTCCCATTAATAACATATTTTGTTCGTCTTGGTAATTCCAATTACATACCATCCACAAACATAAAACATATTGGATCAACAACTTAATGGTGCACATGTCTATAATGTTACATCTTGTAGGGTTTCCAGAAGCAAGAGCATGTGACTGTATCTCCATAACACATTATATTACCACAAATTCTTGTTTAAAATCGCCTCAAATTAAGAGAATATTTATAACCGACATAAATAAAACAAAAATAAAAGGACCTTAATTAAGACCAATTGATTACCACATCTAAAATTAAGACGGTCTTAACTTGACCTGGTAAAATTGACCGATTCGACACTCGAAATGAGGAAGTAAACTTACCCGAACCGAATTGACCTAACCTTATATGTCCGGATCGAATATTTATTGTTGGAAACTGACCATTATCCCCCTAATATCTTGGTAATAACCGACCCGAGAATGACGAGAATCCGAATCATGTAAAACCCGAAATGGCACGACTTAAACCGAACCCAACCTGGTTGACACGTTTAGCAGATCTAGTCTTAACTACTGCCAACGTCAAATTAATAGAGTATTTACAACTAACTTAAATAAAACAAAAATAAAAGGACCTTAACTAAGACCAATTGATTATCGCATCTAAAATTAAGACGGTCTTAACTTGACATGTGACAAAATTGACCGATCCGTCACCCGAACTGACGACGGAAACTTACCCTGAACCAAATTGACCTAACCCTATATGTCTTAACTTGGTAACGACCCGAGAATGACCAGAACCGGAAATTGGCCCACCCCTGAATTCTTTAAAACCCGAAAATTGTACAACTTGAACCAAACCCGACCTGATTGACTTGTGACTTAACTAAAGGCCAACCACATTATTACATTTCCCAAGTGACGTACCAATAATGGTTCATCACGAGCTACGTAATAATTATGACAGTTTGAAATTAATATTTCACAATTTAATTATTATTTATATATATAGGCCATGCTAAAATGTTATATAAAATGTTTCACAAAATCAGGTAATATTTTCTAATATAAGTAAGAAACGTATAAGTGAAGAATTGTATTATTGGTACGTAAATTATATAAAATTAATTAATTGTGACAAGAATTGCATGATAAATGTTACAGTAAAGTCAAATGTTAAAGGACAATTTATTGATTTAATGTGCAACAAGTAGTGGACGTACCATCACATTTATTTCTTAATTTGTTCAGACATTCTTTGGAGTCATTTAATCTTGTTTCAAGATGTGTTCGAATCTTCTATATGTCGGACCGGTGCGGCCGTGCGGGGTCAGTCGATTGTGACCCGATTTAATGTCACTATACCGGATTACCCGGAAACTATGGTATGTCGGAGGTAATGGCTATTGGGTAAGTTCCATGGATGTCGAAGTCGAAGTCGACAACAGTGGGAAGTGAACACGCACTACTATGAAAACATGGAAAGGTGATGGAAAAATAAATCCGTTACTACGGAAAACTGACGGATTAATATTACTGACGGAAATTCCGGTAGTAATTAAAAATACTGACGGAATACCCGTCAGGACTATATGGCGCGTTGACTAAGTCAATGACGCTAAAATGTTCTGACGGATAATCCGTCAGTATGTCCTCTAACACTGACCCAATTCTTATTTGAGTCAAATGGATTACTGACGGAAAATCCGTTAGTATGGTCAACATTGGGTTGACTTTAAATCCGTCAGGATTTTGCTGTTACTGATGGAAAATCCGTCAGTAGTATCTTTTTCGTGACGAATCGTAGTAACGAAAAATACTGACGGATTTTTTGTCAGTAAGTCCAATTCCTGACAGATTTGGGCTGTGAGCTGTGACTGACGGATTTTTCCGTCAGTTTCCCGCGTTTTCATAGTAGTGACGATTATACGACGACAAATGAAGAATAGTGTTTTTGTTACCCTTTCGTCCCTTTGTTAGTATTTTTTTTTTTTTTTTTTTAAAAAAAACCACGATTTTGTTTCAAATTCGACGTTGTAAATTCTAGTGGTACATAAATTGTTGAAAATTATTTTAGAAAGTATCTTATTTAACCAGTCTTATGTATAGATAAATATGTCGGTTTTAAGAGAAACCAATTAAATAAAGAAAGACGACGTAAAAGTATATGGGCCTTGTGGGCTGTAGCGATCAATGGATATGTATGTCGCGTACGTGGGTCGGGTCCGTCAGCTCAAATTCTCTTGAGCTGATCATAATACTCAGAGACTTGAGATGATCATAATATTGGTTGATCAGTTTTACACTTTGGAAGACATGATAACGACGAGGCAGCCGATAAGTTGGCTCACCTTATACCGCTTAATCAGATTCTAAGGGTGCAGGTCGACAGGGGTCTGGACTACTCCGGTGTTCTTAGCTGAAGTTGTATGGTATGAGTGTATGACAGTATCTACTTTGATTGGTTAGGAAGATGATGTAAAATTTTAGAGCAACTTAAAAGAGAGAAAATCGGAAAAAAAATGCAACTAAATGAGCTCGGTTTTTGAGCTAACCCGAAGCTTGAAGTTAACCTTGGCTCCAGGCCTCAAACTATGATGACGGTCCCATCAACGCTTTAACTCGGATCGACACAGCGACCTCTAGAAATAGCATATCTATCATTCATAAAAACAAGAAATCAGTTGAGAAGAATACAATTCTCGCAAGATTATCAGATCCAAAATGTGAATTATCGGTACAAAATTCGGTGAAAATACAGAATATTAGAAAGGAAAAAAATCGGGTTTTGCTAAGAAGACAAGGCAATCCGCCTGAAAACTGCCCTGAAGGTCTGTCCACCGTTTCTAGCGACCTTCTGCCCTTCCTCAGTGGCCATTTCCAGGAGCTTAACCACTGGATCAGCTAAAACTTCATCGCCGCTTAGAGCTTCGAACATGGGATGATTTTCTAGGCAGGACTTCATCCATTCTCCCAATTCCTCGACATCCGTGATTGTGTAAATAATACCTCCTTCTCGGAGTACATAAGCATATTCATCAAGCAAAAAAGGACTGATAACTCTACGACGATGGTTCTTCTCTTTGAAGTGTGGGTCTGGGAACAAGAAAAACATTTTCGATAGTTGAGCCTTTTCGAAGTAGTTTGGAATGTATTTCATGGAGTTGGTCCTTACCACCGAGACGTTCTGGTATTGACCGGGATTTGTAGTCCGCAAGCCCACGATCCTTTCTTTGACATATTCAGTCACCTTATCTCTGATTTCCATGCCAATCATTAGCTTTTCGGGGAAAAGAGTGGAAAGGCTGATAAGAAGCCCTCCAAAACCACAACCTACGTCGGCAAACTCAATCCTCCTTTCGTCTGCGGAACGATCACTGGTAGGAAACAGTTGGGGAAAATGTAGGGAATAGTCAACATGGTTAGGTGACAGTGGGACGGGAAAGTGAGAGTCGCTTAATGGGTTACTATGAGCACGGGCTCGGTAAAACCGCTTCCGAGGCAAACCGGTGTTTTTGTTTAGAGTGGGATTTCCTTGGTTCTCCAACATGTCTCCTGTAAAGGACACTTGGTAAACAGGGGACTGAAGTTTCAAAAAGTTTGCTCGAAACAATAGCAACAAAGCATTAGCAAAAAGGTCTATAAAGAAGAGAGCAGCAACAAAAGGAGAGAAAAAACCGGAAGAGACTAATGAAAAACAGGAGAAAATAGTAAGCCATCAACAGTTAAAAAGACGATTAAAAAGTAAAATGAAAACGCAATCTCAAACATTCTTGTTTACAGCATGGCTTAATTAGCTACAAAGACAGAGAGTATGCAAACAAAATACAGTAATACAGTCAACATACACAGTAATGGTTATGACTTAAGAGAGTGAAAATCCAATTTTTTTGACATAAGTTATCCTCTTCATACAGTGATATCTGTCGATGTCGATACATTTTACTATATTCAAATCGAACATCTCTGTTACATTCTTAATGTTTACACAAGGGGTAAGGAACCTAGAAAAATATGTCAAGAGACAATGCCAAAACAGAACACGGCAAAGTTTTAGTCAGAATTTGGCAGTATGATGAAGCACAAGGAGGTAGTCTACCAGAATATCATATACGAAACTACCACACATTTGTTTCAGATTCATAAAACCATCAATCGATTGCCTAAGAGAATGAACGGGAAGCATGCATGCATACTCGAAAGCTTCAGCATGCAAATTAATAGCTTTTACAAATTCACGGTTTGTTTTTCCATTGAAAGATAGTTCACTGACTCGCTGCCCGCCAAAAAGTTCAGAACTAATCAGCATAAACTCATACACAAACTTACTAACACAAGTCAATCTCAGATTCAAAACAAATACATGATCCTTTCACTTCCAATGCAATCCCCAAAGATCGAGACCATGTTGTCAACTAAGCCGCGATGGCATGACTATAGCAAGTTACTGTGTATGGATTTTCATCATCACAATTCACAATACAGAGAGATTCGAATTCCGGTAAGAGGGTGAGGATTAGTTGGGAAGCCTTTTCTCATTCAGGATGATTCCCAAATATAAACATATCCCTGAGTTCCCGGACAATGCTAATAAGTCTTTTCTCCTCTATAATAAAGAGTTAAAGACTAAAAAGGGAGTAACTTCAGAAACAATAATAATGTCTCTCGCGAATTAATTAAGCAAGTAATATTGCAAAATCAATCGATAACTAAACATAGGAACCCTACAAAAAAGTTCGTTCAAAATTCAAAAAGCTCAACTTCTAAACAGAAACATCCAACCAATGCAAATCCATTCCTGAACAACCCAACACTAATGAACATTGAAAGACCGCAATCTACAAAGGATATCCCAGAAATGTTAAATCTTCCAACACCATCTACCTAAATTCAAGCATCTAATATTAAAAACTAAAGAATGGCCTATGAAAGTAAATCAAATATTTACTAATTAACATCATAAACCCTAATTTACAAAGGATAACCCAGAAAAGTTCAAATCTTTTTAACACCATTTAACTAAATTCAAGCAGTTAGCATTCAAAATTAAAGAACGGCCAACAGCAACATCAGAGCCTTAAACCCAAAAATGAATTGGGTTGGCTTACATGAATCATCCTTTAGAGTTTAGAACCGTCCCAAGGTGACCACGCACCTCAAAATGCGAAAAGATAAGGAAAAAAAAGTGAAAAGGAAATGGGAAGTGAAACATAATATAAACGTCAAATTAAACCTATAGGTTTGAAAATCAAAAACTCAGTTTTATTTTAGAAAAACTAAAGAATAACCCAGAAAAGTTACAAAATCTTAAGACTGTTTAACTATATTCAACCAGCTAGATTAAAAATAAAAGAATTACCCAAGAAATTAAATCAAAGATACACTAATCAGCATTAAAAAGAACCTTAAAACCCTAATCTACAAAGGATAACCCAGAAAAGTTAAAAATCTTTTAACACCATTAGATTATAATTCAAGCAGCTAGCATTAAAATTAGAGAATGACCCATTAATTAAATCAAGGATACACTAATGCACATTAAAAGACCCTAATTTACAAAGGGTAAATCGGAAAAAGTTAGTCTTTTAACACCATCTAACTCAATTATCTAGCAGCTAGCATCCAAAATTAGAGAATGAACCAAGAACAATATTACCCCAATGTCTCAAGGTCTCGACAAATTGCGGGATAAGGGGGCTCGGATGTATGCAGCCTTACCCTTGTATTAGAAACCCAACAAGGCTGTTTCAGAATGATTCAGAATAATAATTGCGTCAAGAACTGTATCGAATGAGTGAATGACTGCCACTTCATAATCCAAAAACAAAGAATGCCCCATGAAATAAAATCAAAGATACATTAACTAGCCTCTAGAGCAGAGAGACCCTAATCTACAAAGGATAACCCACAAAAGTTCAAATCTTTTAACACCATTAACTGAGTTCAAGGAGCTAGCATTCAAAATTAAACAAGAACCCATGAAATTAAATCAAAGGAACTACAGGACTGCAAATCTGTAATGGGGGTTAATTGAATTGAATAAATGTGAAAGATTGAAACTTTTAATGAAAGAAGAAGGAGATGAAGAGTACCTGAGGCTGAAGGATACAATTGAAGACAGGCGATAGGAAGGAGTAGCTTTGGAAGGTATGGTAATGGAGGGGTTTAAAATGGGTTTTTGTATCGAGTTAATTTTCTTGGGTTTTTGGTTGGAGGTGAGGTGAGGTGAGGTGGGTGCTGCGCCTTGGCCGGACCAAACCTGATACGATTCTAGTAGGTCGCCGGGTCGGATCGGGCTGCATAGGGTTAGCCAGACCATTCCTTGATTTAGCTTGGAATTTGATAGGGGCAGGTTTGGACCAAATTTTTAAAACGGCTTTTTTGGACGGGTTGGTGGTGCGATAGATTGGGGAAATTCAACCTAAACCGGGTTCGAGTGGGGCAGATCAAGTCGGTTTACATTAGGTCATGTACTTCCGGGAGATAGAGCCCGATAGGGGGATCCTTGACCATTTCGACTTGCCCGGTTAGATAACTCTACTCTCAAATCTCCCATTGCTTTTTTAACCTATATGTAAGGGATATTTAAGTCGTCTCAAATTTGACCTAATTGATCTTAAAAATTTGGTGAAATCTACACCAACATAAATGACCTGACAAACGGGCCATTCGGGTTGGGGCATTTCGGTACGGGGCGTTTTGGCTCAATATTTAACGGACGGGGGTCATTATTGGGCCAGGTTAGACCGTTTCGGGTCGGTTGGGCCTTGCTTAAAGTACATCAATTGGATCATTTCGGGGTCACTTCAAGTCGGGTCATTTCGATTCGGGTCACTTCGCGTCTGTCAGGTCAAGTTCAAGTCACACTTGTCGAGTCACTTTCAGGTCTCGAGTCATTCGGGTCAAGTCGGTTTTGCCAGGTCTAAACGTAACCCTATAAGACTATAATTTAAACGGTAACAAACCTAAAATGAATCGTAATAGATAATGACTCAACCGGGCAAGTGACTTTAATAAGACCTGATTGATATATTGAACTTAAAACACTTCCACTCAGATATATTTGACACGTCTTAACTCTTAAGCTTAACACGGATATATCCGTTTTAAAGTAGCATCAAGTTAGATATGAAATTATTCATTCACTGTCTAGTGTCTACTGCGTACTAAAAGGAACCAATTGATCTAAACACAGGATGAACTAATTTCTGGTATGTCCTTAATCTCTCTAATCTCAATGCATTCTTCAATTTCATTTCAAATTTCTGCAATTTAATTACAGTTCGTAAAAACCCATTACTTGCTTTGTTCATCTTTAGCCTAATTGTATATGAATTCATCTTTTGCAACCCAAATTACTCTTTGCGACATTTCAACAAACACCTTCTCTGCAGCTTCATTTTCAACTAATTTGCTAATTTTTCTTACACTTCATGCCATGTTCTTAGGCTAATTTAGCTTAATTATCTCAGTTTAACTTGCTTTGTTAAATTGTACTAGTGATTTGGGTTACTTAGGTCAAATTTTGATGATTTTGGCTAAATACTCCGTCCGTCTCATTCATTTGTTTACCTTTTTTATTTTTTTGTGATGGGATTTTAATCGAAGGTAAAAAAATGATTGGAATAGAGGGAGTACTTCATATGGTTATTGCCAAACAATGGTAAATTGCTAAGCGAAAGTACGAACTTTTAGGCTCAGATAAAGCTCTGATTAAATTTTGAATCTTTGTCGTATGCAAGGATGTGGTAAACTTTTATAACTTCGAGTTTTCAGGCCATAATTCGATTTCTGAATTACTGTGTGAACGACGTTATAATGTTTGGTGTAGACGGTCTTACAGGATAATTACTGAATTCGTTTAGTTATTTTTAAACACATGCATGCTTCTAGTTGACAGTGGTTGGTGAAGCTCTTTGGTTTCGATTGTCTGTTTGCTAGAAACATGAGGACTTCTGTGGCAAGTGTGGTGAAGAATGGAGGATTTATTGTTAAGCACTTCATTAGCAGGCGTTTAAAACTATTTTGTACTAGTACGTTGCAAAAGAGTGTACATTGGGGAGGGTCTACTGATAATGATTTGCAAGAAAAGCTTCAAACTGCATTGTTGGATTGTAAGGGTGACGAAGTATGGGGTGTTTTTCGTAGGTTTGAGAGTGTGCATGGTTATCCTCCCCCTTCTGCTCTAAGTAAGTTGATTTGTGGACTTTCCTATTCGTTGGATAACCGAGCACTTCCCAAAGCATGTAATATAGTCTTTAAAATTGCGAAAGAGAATCCCAACTCACTACAAAATGATAGCCTATCTAAGCTTTGCCTTTCACTGGCAAGAGCTCAGATGCCTATCTCTGCATCTAAGATACTTAGACTCATGCTGATGAAAAAAATTCCGCCTAAGATGGACTTATTGAGTTCAGTGTTTATGCACATGGCAAAGACTGATGCTGGGACCCATCTGGCAGCAAACGTCCTTCTCGAGTTTTGTGATCACTTCCATCATCTTAGTGCAAAGAAGACAGAATATGCGATGTCCATGAAACCGACTACAACAATCTTTAACCTTATCCTCGAGGCTTGTATGAAAGTTGGATCATCACTGAAAGCATATCAAATAATTGAGGCAATGGCACAAATTGGAGTGGTGGCTGATCTACACTCGGTGGTTCTTTTCTCTTACATTTACGAGTTGAATGGGCAAAGAGACGAGCTGACGAAGTTCAAAGAGTACATAGATCGAGTTTCAGTTCCACTTTCAAAACATTATTTTCAGTTCTATGATAAGTTACTGAGATTGCATTTCAAATTTGACGACGTTGATGCTGCTGCCAGGCTCGTAGAAGATATTTATTTTCATTCAGACTCACATCCTTTGAAATCGACCAAGGACCTAATAAAGCCGTATCTGATACCTATTGGTTCTCCTTATTTGTTAGAAGGATTGAAAAGTCAGGTGGTGTTTGAGTTGCCAGACAAAGATTCTGTCTCCCATGTAAATGGTGAAGAGAACTTGATAGTTCTTAAAAATGGAAATCTTATTCTTACCGATAAAGGTTTAGCACAACTCGTTGCAAAATACAAGAAAAGTGAAAGGATAGGCGAATTGTCAAAACTTTTAGCAGCAATTGAAAAGAAACAGGGTTATACTCAAGATGATAGTATATGTTGTGATGTAATCCATGCGTGCATTTATTCCGGCTTCCTTGAAACAGCACATGATATTTTGGACGATATGGAAATTGCTAATGTTTATGTTCCCGATACAACATACATGTTACTCTTGAATGCATATTGCAAAAAGAAATTGTCAAAGGAGGCAGAAGCGCTGGCAAAACAAATTAAAAGGGTGGGTTTGATCTTTGATGCATCTGATGAATTGATTGTCTCTAAATGTCTTCTTGGTGTGGCCGACAGTAATAGTACAAGTCCCATTGCACCAACTTCACGCAGGCAGTCAGACTTAACTACTTATCTGGTTCAAGAAATGAGAGACAGAGATAATGGTCTTTCAAAGAATTATGAGTTGAATTCTTCTATCTATTTCTTTTGCAAGGCAAAAATGTTGGACGATGCTCTGAAGATTTACAAAAAAATGCAGGAGATTAATATAAAACCCACAGTGCAAACTTTTACTTACTTGGTACAAGCGTACTCTTCGTTAGGAGACTATCGGGAAATCACAATATTGTGGGGTGACATTAAAAGGTATATGGCTCGTGGGTGTTCACTTGCACATAGGGATTTGTATGAGTTGCTGCTAGTGAGTTTTCTTCGTGGGGGCTATTTTGAGAGAGTACTAGAGGTTCTTGGGTTAATGAAAGGTCATGGTATGTATGCTGATAGATGGTTGTATAGGCAAGAGTTCTTAAGGCTTCATAAGAATCTTTACAGGAGATTGAAGGCTGCAGATGCTACAACAGAAGCACAGAGAATGAGGATTGAGCATGTTAAAGCCTTTAGAATGTGGGTTCGCAACAATTGAAGGATATTGTGGTGTATTCTGGTTCTTTCGATAAATGCTTAAAGCACTTGGTCTACTGGAGTTGGTTAGGCAAACTGGGTCTCGGCGAGCCGAAAGCCCAAGAACAATCTGTAGACTCATCAGCGTCATCTGATATACCTGCCCCAGGGCAACAGTTTGCACAATTTGGGGCAGGGTGTTTTTGGGGAGTTGAGTTGGCATTTCAGAGAGTACCTGGTGTCAGTAAGACTGAAGTTGGGTATAGTCAAGGGTTTATGGATAATCCTAGTTATAAAGATATTTGTACTGGGTTAACTAATCATTCTGAAGTTGTCAGGGTTATGTATGATCCTAAGGAATGTGGGTATGATGATCTTCTTGATTTGTTTTGGTCTAGGCGTGATCCTACTACTCATAATCGTCAAGTGAGTTGTTCTTGCTTTTTTTTTGGTCTGATTTTGTTGGATTAGTAGAGTTATTGATTAAAGTATTGGTTAAAGTTTTGATTTTGTTTGATTGTGTTGGATTAGTAGAATGATTTGATTGGTTAAGTCTTGATGTTGGTTAGTTTGAGATTGAGAATAGGTTTTGTGTGTTTGGGTAAGGTTGCATATATACCGCCTCGTACTTGTGATATGTGAGAGCCCTTGAGATACTTGGTGGCGGTGTTTTATTTGTAGAGTAATGGATAAATTTTTCATCTTTTAGGTAATTTGGAAATAGTTTGTGTCTCGGATAAGGCTAAAGTGTGTTTTCTTGCTTTTTTTTGGTTTGATAGTGTTGGGTTAACAGAATGATTTGATTGGTTAATTTTTTATTTTGGGTGGTTTGGGAATGGGTTTTGTGTGTTTGGTAAGGCTGCGTATATATGACCTTGTAAGCAATTTGCGAGAGCCCTTGAGATACTTGTTGAATTATGGATAAAGTTTCATCTTTTGGTTAGTTTGGTAATGGGTTTTGTGTGTTTGGATAAGGCTGCGTATAAACGACTTGCTATGTGTATTTGCCGGACCATTTGAGACGGGGGGTAATGTTGTTTTAAGTTGTAGAATAATGGATAAAGTTTTCATTTTGGGGTAATTTGGAAATAGTTTGTCTTGGATAAGGTTAAGTGAGTTTCTTGGTTTCTTGTTTGATTTTATTATATATATTAGAAGAATGATTAACTATAGTTTGGAAATGGGTTTTATGTGTTTGGGTAAGGCTGCACATAGTGGGATCCCTTGAGTCTTCTTGGTTTCTTGTTTGATTATGTTACATTAGAGAAATGATTGGTTAAAGTTTTCATTTTGGGTGACCTGGAAACAGCCTCTGTGTTCGGGTAAGGACCCACTACCCTGCAATTACGGGAAGCCTTGTGACACTAGGGAATGTTGTAGGATAATAAATAAAGTTATCATTTTCGGTTATATGGAAATAGTGTCTCTGTGTTGGGTATGGCTGCTTTTATCTAATCCTTTTCTGGTAATTTGCCGGAGCCCTTGAGCACCTTTGATGTTTTAGTTGTAGAATGTATGAAAGTTTTACTCTCGGTAGTTTCTTCCTGCCTTCACTGCAAACTGCAATTTAGGTTGGCTGTTGGGTAATGCTGCATACACCTTTGTAACTTGCTGGAGCTCTTGAGGCACTAGGGTGGTGATGCTTTAGTTGCAAAGAATGATTAAAGTTTTTCACTTCGGGTAGTTTCCTCCCCTTCTAACTGCATTTAGTTAGAACCCTTAAGTAATGTTGTTTCAGTTGTAGAAGAATGATAAAAAGCTTTGCTCTTGTTAATCTAGTTTAGAAGAGCGGGTTGATTTAGGATGTTTGGTAGCATAATTTCTGAGGTTTTGACTAGTGACTGGTTTTGTGGTAGTTATGCAATCAATTGATGGTGTAAGACTTTCGGAAGTTGCTGATTTTTTGGATTATATAGGTGATTGATGAGAAAAAGGATTACGCATCAGATGTATTCATCATACCCCTTCTAGTTATTAAATTGTTTGTATTTTGTCAATAGTAAATGAATTTTATTGCTAGACAAGGTTATAGAAATTAGGGACTTGTGATTGAATGCATAAAATTTGATCAGCTCATCGGCACGTGAAATCAGAAGAAGTTTTTAGTGGTTGAAAGTAAGGGTTTAGGTGCAGGGATGGGGTTGGACGGACACAATCAAAATTAATGCATTTTTTTAGAGTGTCCCTTTGTCCATGTTACCTTGAAGCGAATCAATGTAGTACGGAAGCAGAACTCCCCAAGTCCCCAATGCTTATTATTTGCCTTGTGAGGAAAGCGTCATATAATCTGTTTTTGTTGCTCTAAGCCGTTGTAGTGGTGTTTCCTATTTTATTATCGGATTGTTGCTTGACCTTTGAAGTTGAAAACTTTAAACCTTAACTAGGCACTGAGGTGGCATAGGGGGAGGTAGTGAGATTGTACGCAGTGGTTGTGAATAGGAAACGAACATTAGTTTCTTAAGGGAACTTCAGTAAGAAGTGTGTTCTCAGTTAGGGATCTTAAGGATCTCTCATTGCACACTGGGCTGCTTATTGCTTTTTTGTCGTTTCGTATTCTGCATCCCTTGAATATTTTGAGTTTGCAGTTCTGATATGTACTGTTATAAGCATTATCGGGACACTTCTGAAATCTTGTTTGCTTTTGATGTCAGGGCGGTGATGTTGGGAAACAAATAACAATACAGGTCTGGAATCTACTTCTACACTCCTGAGCAAGAGAACGCTGCAAATGAATCAAGGGACCGTTATCAGAAACAGGTAAACAGGCCTATTGTTACTGAGATACTGCCTGCAAAGAAGTTTTATAGAGCCGAAGAATATCATCATTAATACCTTGCTAAAGGGGGCCGTTTTGGGTTCAGGCAGTCAACGGAGAAAGGTTGCAACGATCCCATTCGATGCTATGGTTGATCTCTGTCAAGCCTTCCGTAAATTTGCCATGCATTCCTAAGTCGTATTCTTTGTAAAAATTAAAACTGAGAATTTATGATGTAGCCAATATATATGACAGATTTAGCTTCAATATTTTACTGCTGTAAGATTGCCCTGATCATTTCATCATCTTGTAACTAGTCAGATGTCGATCTGTTATACTCCCTCCGTACCACAATTATCTTCCCACTTGTTTTGAGATAGTTCTATGATCGAGGTTTGCCTGTAAAGGCATTTTTTGCAGATTTCAACCAAGGATTTTATAGACTCGTTGAGTTTTTTGGTGCCATGAAAACTGCATGCAATCACAGATTCACAGGATCGTATCTGCAGTCTGCTGAAAGCCTGAAACTGCTGTTTGCGCTTAAGTTTCGCTAGAAAAGCAGTGCAATATAGCAGTAATACACCAAGATGACATTTTTCTTACTGTCTTTGATTTATCAGTTTGCTATAAAACCAAAGAAGCGCAAGAATTATTGTAATTTGTAACAAACAAACTACTCTCTTGAGTCTTTGGCGATGAGCAAAAAGAAGCTTGCAAAAAAAAAAAAAAAAAATCGATTTTAACACACGATGACTTTGTTCTCTCTGGTGATGGTGTGTCTATTTCGTGTTTGAGGATTTGATAACTCAAATCTGACGTCATTTTGACAAATATTTTTAAAACCAACCCAAAACAGCAACTACTTCATTTTGTAGCATTATTTAAAAAAAATCGTTTTAACTATGATAACTAATTTTTTTCTTCCCTTCAATTTTTTTTTTTTTATAATTTAAAACCGATCCTATAAAATAACCTAGTTTCCAAACAATCCCATCTCTAATACCACTGCCCAACTATGCCGAGTTGTTATCTCCGACTCTTCAATATGATCGTATCCATGTCGGACAGTTACACTCAAACATGAGTTAGGACTTAGGACACTCAACACTTCATTCTAAACCAAAAACATGTTCCCTCCGTTTCAATGAATTCTATACATTTGCTTTATGCACGCATATCAATGCTCGTTTTCTTTTATCCATATCTTTAGTTACACATTAGTAAAAATTATAAAAATTTGATATTCATATTGTATTCATTAAGACAATTTAAACAAGATCTCACATGACTATTTTTTATATTATATATTAGAAGTTATATAGGAAATTCTCTTCACATATGAATAGTGTCCAAAAAGCAAATGTATAGAATTAATTGAAATGAAGGAAATAACTTTTTTTCTTATAGAAAAAGTAGACGAATCCGACACTTGTAGACTTGGACACATACTCGTGTCGAATAACCGAGTCCGAGCAACATAGCGAGTTGTTGTTCTTTAGAATTACTTCTTTGATTAAGTTGCGGTGAACAAAGTATTTTTAATTAATAAATTAAGTGCCCTAATCTCAAAATCTGGGCACTGCAATTTATCCGATTGAAATTTGAAAAACTATTTTTGGTGAGAAATCAAGTATTCAACCCTCATCATCGGTAAATTCTCTATTTTTCCTTCTTTCGATTTACGTTAGATCGTTCATTTTCCAAATTACATGATCTTTAGGGTTTTCGATTGATCAATTGGCATTTAGTACTTTAATTTTGTGTGATTGATCTACTAATTCTTCCCTGATTGCATTGTTATTGTAGTATGTAATAAGCTGTGAAGCCCTTAAGTTTTCGAATGAATGGATATTATAGTTAGTAATTGATTTGTTTTTAAGACTTTAAACCCTAGTTTTGAGATATAATTGCTCTTTGTGAGACGGTTTTACACTAATAATTGAATGAATTGATACTATAATTAGTAATTCATTTGTTTTCAAGACTTTGCTCTTTGTGAGACGGAGAGTCGGAGACGGTTTTACACTAATAATGTGTGTAATGGATCCCAATTACATAGAACATGGCACATAGATGTTTAAAGTTAGTTACCAAATGGATCCGTTTTACATTATATTTGTGTAAGGCCGCCTTATTAAGTACTTGTGTTTGAGATATATATGATGTTATTGCTAAGACTGTTCCTTTGTTTATTGGATCAGGATTTTGTAGAAAAATTCATTTGCGTTTTATTTCACTGGTATTGGTGAAATATCAAGTTCAGCCAAAAAAGGGAATCGATTTTTTGAAATGCCAAAATTTCATGTTGGAGGGAAAGTCGTTGATGGGGTTGATTTATTGAGGAAAAGGCGCACACCATGGCGACTTGATGTGTGGCCGTTCGCAATTATTTACGCTCTTTGGTCGGCATTGGTTGTTCCTAGCTTAGACTTCACTGATGCTTTGATTGTTCTTGGCGGGATTGCGGCCTTCCACATCTTGGTCTTGCTTTTCACTGCTTGGTCCGTGGATTTTAAATGCTTCGTGCAGTTTAGTAAGGTATTATTCTATCTGACGGTATTATTCTATCTGAGTAGGTTATGATGGTTTGATATTCGATCCAACCTGTTGAACATATTGCTTTATCATCTGATTTAGTACCTGTATATAACAGAATATGCAATACACAATGTGTTTTGATACTTCAAATGTGTAAAGAATGCATTTTTCCAGCTAGCTAGTGGGTAACCGCTTATAATGTGAGATTCATGCGTGTGTAGGTGACTATGTTTGTCCAGCTCTGTATTCTACCTAGTTTACCCGTGTCCGGCACTCAACACTTCATTTTGAACCAAAAACATGATATTTTTTCATAAAATAGACGAGTTTGACTCTTTGAGACCATATTGGATATTTTTATGTGGAGTTTGGGTAACATAGGCGGGGGAACAGAAGAGCTAATTGAAGCTGGTAAGACCTTGATTTAAAACAATCCTATCTTATCATCCACTCTGTTCATAATTTCTCACATCTCTACCTTAGCTTTATTGCACTCATCAGATTGACTCCAACGCTACTTACCCTAAATTATTGCATGGCTAAGGTTTTCTCGGTGTCATTGTTATGTATCAAGTTCTGTTGTGTTGCAGTATTGGTACTGAATTATAAAAATTTATGCTTGACTATGTCAGTATGTCAGTGTATCTTTTTAAGTGAATATCTTATTATTTACCATTATAATTCAATAAGCCAGTGTCTGTTTCCTGTTCGGCATGTCTGGGAGACATTTTGCTACATGTGGTTGATGGAAAGTAGGTCTATTCTTATGTCATGAATAAAAGCTTTGGTATTCATATTTTGCAGGTTGATGATATTCACCAAGCAGATTTGTGCAAAATTATACCAGCGAAGTTCTGTGGCTCAAAGGAAGTTGTTCCACTTGAGTCCCGAAAAATAGTAAGCACTGTTATTCCTATGAAATTTTTAGTGTTCTAGTCTTGACAGATTTGTTAATTGCTTATTTTTCCTTCTTGTTGTTTCTTATATTTACAATATATTCCGTCCAGCAATGTGCCATGCTCCTGCTAAAAGTAGAATTTTGTGTTAGTTAATTGAGTATCCTGTAAGGTACTTAAGCATCTTAGCTCACGTAATTTGAGGAGTGTGAAAAACTCGGTTTATGGCTCAAAGCACTTTGTCGGAGGATTCTATGCTTTTTAATGTTTAGATTGTCGTGTGTTTACATGATGCAATGGAGTACGAGTACATGGTAAGGAAGCGTATGCGAAGGAAAAATAATTGTAGGACATAGCTGTTTGGATATTTCGCAGACGAAAGGGATTTGGGACTTGTAATAAGAAATTCGGATTTTGTTTTCAATTGTTGACAGTTTAGAGAACTCTGTCATGATACCTTACATGTTTTGGATGGGGGTTCTGTTTTCATATACAAAACTACTGGATACAGTTACCCCATGCTGTGTATTCATGTTCTTATCTTGCATGAAATAACATGTGATCCGTTGGCAGGCAGGTTCCAGTAATGATGAAGAGGAAATTTTCTTCGATTTCAGAAAGCAAAGATTCATGTTTTCGATGGAGAAGGAAACCTTCTACAAGCTCCCTTTCCCTACGAAAGAATCATTTGGATACTATCTGAAAAGTACTGGCCATGGCACTGAAGCAAAAGCAGTAGCAGCCACAGAGAAATGGGGGCGAAACGTGTATGTTTCCGTGTACAAATTTTGGATTTTGGATTTGAGGTTTTTTGTAACTTGCTATTTTAAACACCTCCACCAACCATGACTCTGCTACTCGCAATGATACTTCTGTTTTCCTTCATTTTGTTAAAACGTGTCATCATTTCAGTTTTCTCTTGTGTAAATGCTAATGCTTATAGTTGTTTTTTTTTTTCCTCCAAAAGGTATAGCCTATGGGGTAAAAGTTATGTTAAATGGAATTGAAATCCACAGTATTCCTTTTTGTATCTTTTCTATTTACCTTGATGGTTTGGCCATGCTAGGGGAATTCTTTTGAACAACATATCTGGATTTTTCCTGGTTTAAGAGACAGTTAGCCTTCTTACAGCTTAAATATGCTTGATTCATTTTTTTGTCAGCTAGGGTTATACTCCCTCCGATTATTTGGAAAAGCACCCTTTTATATGTGAGTAGTATTTTATTAAAAGGGTGCTTTTCCAAAGAATGAG
>JAOWBH010125938.1:0-13014 GCA_028566215.1 Silene coronaria | reverse complement strand
GTTTGGGACTTTGGGTAGCAAAATGGAGATGAAGAGATTTGGAGGGGAGGGAAAATGGATCCCTCCGTTTCCCTCCTAGAAACAAATTATTTGCCCTCCAGCAAAGGATCTAGAGGCAAAATTTCTGTTTCCCTCCATTCTCCCTCCCCTTCCTTCCCTTTCTCTTCATTTTTGGTATCCAAACAAGACCTTAAGTAGTTATATGGGTGTGTGCATATTCCTAGTGTCCTTGGCTATTTATCAAATAAAATCTTTTTGGCTTAAATTTAAGTGCCTAAAGTCTTCATTTATAACTAGCAGACGAGCTCACAAGATAATAGAAGAGCTCCGATTAATATAGAATCGACGTTTTGTGTGAATGATATGGTAATTGATGTCCATAGTGTGTGTGCGCTTCTTCATCTAGTGTCTATCATTAGTTCACGACTCCTCACCATGACTGAAGGCCAGTTACCTCTGTCAATTTGTGAGGATCATGAGACATTGCTCGTATAAATCATGACTACGCAAAAATGAGGATTTATTTAAATTATAAATGATAAAATTACATTAATTTTAAGTTTTTAACTCCATTTCCCTATAAGCTGTCCAAGCCAAACTTGATACTTTTATGTTTTCACCTCATTAACTCTGTTGTAATTCCGAAGTACGGAGAAATTGTTTTAAGATAATAGATGAAAAAGTTATCTTTGACTATAAGCTATACGTATGTTACTTCACCTTTTCATTGAGCTCACATACCTCTGTTTAACACTTGGTAGTCAGCTGTTGTTATGACACTTGGACATTTCATTTTTAGGCAATCGCATTAGGACTTTTCATCAGTAGCTGACACCTGGACACGTCATTTTAAGACAATACAATGATACATAGCTTTTTAGCAGAGAGCTGGATGAAGCCACATTACAAAATTACAATTGTACTACTCATGACTCTAGCGAATGAAGAACCTGGAAAAAGTGGAATCATGGTAATGTATGCTTTCTGTTTACAGGGTGGTCAACAAATTGCATTTGCAGGACAACGGTATGTGAACCTCTGTGCCAGGTATGAGCCTTCTATTCCTTCCCCACTATCTACCCATGCTGCATTTGAAGAATTGCTCGAGATTGGTTCAGTCTTATTTTGGTGCACCAACGTTTGTTTAATGCCATAACAGCTTTACTTAGTTGCTCGTTTGTGGAAATTTAAATCTAATAATGATTCTGAATGTCTTCAAATGGTTGCTTTTACAAGACTTGGCAATTGACACAGGCCAAACTCTGACAAGTGACAACTACCCAAATTTGACTGGAATCCGAGTGAACCTGATTGGGCTCTGAAATGACTAATTTGAAACAGAAACCTTAGTAATTACGACTAAAATGACCTGACCTGTAATCATTGATGTATAGGAACTGCATTTTGTGTCCTCAAATTGACCTTCTAACTTCTCACTTGAAATGGCCAAATCCATATGACCTGATTCGGAATTAAACCCAATAAAAGGGCACTTAAAATATCCAGAACCCATGACGATAGGACCTGCATTACATGTAGCTTCTACTAGCTTTTTTAGGGAATTTGTACATAAGATTTTGTCCACACATTTACGAATGAAAAATTCTGTTTTTCATCATGTCCACATGTTACTGGCAACCTTATGGTCGATACCCCCCTCCCCGTTCTCTTTCTTACTACCAGTGTGTTCGTTGGCAGCGTCACCCTTACGGACAAAGCAGATCTTGACCTGGGTGGTGGTGGTGGTTAGTGATAGTGTTTAAGCTCTATGGAGGACAAAGTATACTGTGAAACATGTAGTAAATCATCTTACAAGTTGCTGTGCAAAACTTATGGTTATGACTATATATTTACTCTTTATTTTTGATCTAGTGGATTTAATTGACTTCTCTCTCATGTCGGGACTATGAAAATGGGGCTTATGAAAGACTTTGCAAGTGTAGCACCAAAGCGACATGAGTGACCCTGACATCTTACAAGTTGCTGTGCAAAACAGGTTCAGCTCGACTGATGATTTTTCTGTTGTAATCGTTTGGTTTTGGCTCGGGTGAAAGTGAATATTTGTCAGAGGCGACGAATGTTAATTCGTATTTGTTTTAAAAAGATGGCTTATGAAACTCATCGTGAGAGATTTGCTCTCTGCCGCGAGGACAAGGGTGAATTCAAGGGTGGGCACTACTGATATGCACGGATGCACCGACGAGATGACAATGACATGTAAGCTTAGGTATATTTTTGTGTGTTGCTGAGATTACTATTCTACCTCTGCCTCTATTTTATAAGCTTGGTTTCCCAGTTTATGTAAACATCCAAAGTTTGATGAATTATCCGCGCATCCACTATCTTCCTTTTTTCCTGAGCCTCTTCGTCCGTCTTGCCTGTAGTTAGCGTCCTAGGTGCTTATTCTCCTCCTAAACTCTACAGATTCACATCACAAAGTCGTGGAATCGGGATTTCATTCTTCTAACTTAACTAGTCGCAGTTATAATAATCAATGAAACATTTTGAATTGAATTAGTATCTGAAATGATTTTCTGTGATTTACCTAGTTTTTTTCCCCTGAAAAGAAGCAAAAATGTGCTCACCTGTTTGATCCTAATATCAATTGTGAATGCAAGCCGGCGCATTGGGTCATTGGCGAAGTACACACGCTCTGATCGAGCAACACCACATGCTTAATCCCACAAATTGTACCATAGCGATGTGTGTTATCTTTTATCGTAAAAAAATCTCTATCCTCCATGTGTAATTCCAAATACTTGGACTGCCCATTGATTTTTGAAGAAATTCAGTAAACTTCACATCTTTCAGATCTCAGTTTTAGCTGCACGATAGATTTCTTTGGAGCAAAATTGTTGGTGATGAAGATTGGCGATAAACTTGTTATTCGCTTTAATGTGTGGTTGTAGATGAAAACCTTTAGGTTAGGAGCATCGATACGAAGCTCTACCAAATTAAGAAGATTTAGTTCCATAGGTAAGTGCTTAAGACCATGATTTGAAATCCTTAACCTCTTCCTGTAGTGCGGAAGTCGCAACTGTAAACATTCTAGCCGTGGGAGACATGGAAGAAACTTGTCTAATAGACGTCTTTCACCCTAACAACACGCAGAATTATAGCTCTTAAACTTTCTGCATTAATAACATCCATGTCAAATTGATATTTCCGTAAATATTTTTCTGCAGAATAGTACAATGACAGAAGGCTAGGTAGATTGATTACAAGCTGCCCTTCTAGGAACAAGGTTTGTACCAGGAAAAGCTTGAGAAGTTTGCTAAGACCGCGGAAATGAATGACCGAGCCAAATATCTGGCATAGAGTAAATTTAAGCCGCTCAAGAAAAGGGCAATTGAGTGCGAGAATGTCCACAGTACTCTGGTGCACTGCCACACCCTTGAGCCCAAGTGACTTTATTAGAGAATGCACATTGACATGGCAAGGTAAGAGAAACCCTCATTGGCATGGCTTAAGAAAATCACTAGTAAACTCGAATTCTTTGATCTTAAAATTCGAAAAGGCAAGTTTCAGTAAGCTATACAACTTCAAGCAATTCGGCAAGTAAGGCATGTAAAGGGTGAGTCTTTGGAGGAGGTGCAAGGATGTAGCACGGCCTTGCTTGCTGTGCACGGAAGCCCGTCTTCTAAGAATTTGTTTAATGAACTCAGAGAATAAGTTTTGATTCCGCTGTTCTTCATGGATGGATAGGATCCCAAAATTACTTCTCCCAGTTTGTATGAAAAATTGTCTGTCCAAATCTAAACAAGACAGGCTAAGCCAGTCATGTTGCCAAGTCTTTGATAGTTGGGCTGCGGCCATGGCCTCTGCTGTTGGCATGAGGGAGAGGATATGGTGCCGGATTGCTTCCGGTAACTCCGTTGAGATTTTCTTAGGGTTCAATTTTTGCTGCTAATGCTAGGGTTTGAGGATATGCTGATCATGTACGTTCAGATATATAACTGAATCACTTAGAGTGTGTTTATTTCAACTCGTAAATGTACTAGTTTGAAAACCCGTTGATGCTTTATGACCCATTATATGGTTGACTCGGTCTTGAAGTACAAAGACCCAACTTAAGGCCCTGTTCTTTTGGACTGAAACTTTCTGAACTGAACTGAACGGAACTGAATAAAGCTGAACTGAACTTAATGAACCTGAATTGAATTGAACTGAACTGAAATAATAATAAAAACATTATAATAATAACAAAAACAATAATATTATATAATAATAATAATAATAATAATAATAATAATACCAATAACAACAATAATAATAAGAGTAAATATTATAATAATATTATTTATAATAATAATAGTATATTAATATTAATATAATCCGATATAGTAATAATAATCAATAAGATATGTGAAAAATAAAATAGTAATATAATATTAAATATAACAAAAAATCACACGGTACCTTGAGGTTTGCCATTTGCACGAAATACCCAATTTTTTTTTATCCGAAAAACTTTAAGTGATCATAACTCGTATTTATGAGTCCAGAAAGTGACGATTTTTTTCTCAAATTTATCATCTTTCCGAGAATTACGATTCGAAAATTGTTTTTGTCATTATTTGGATATAGTGACTAGGAGTTATTGTATGTCAAAGTTTTTTTACCGAACAAACTTTGAGTGATCATATCTCTTGCCTCTTGGTAATATGTACCAAACTAGTCATTTTTTGTTTCAAATCATAGTACTTGAAAAGATGATCGATTTGAAAAGAAATCGTCATTTTTTAAGTTCGTAACACAAGAGTTATATACTCTTAACAAAGCGTCTTGCTTGTGACGGGTTATTTCCGTCACACGCTTGTGACCTCTCACAAAAGGGAGAGAGGGGACAAGGTGGGGCACCCCCATGTGCTTTCCACTCACCCTTACATGGGTCATTTGTGAGAGGAAACGGTATCCGTCACTCACTTGTGACGGGCTATTCCCGTCACAAGCCTTCTGTCACAAATGAGAATTGGTGTTTTTCTAAACACATCAATAACACACAATTCAATTTAAAACACTGGGGTTTTGCAAAACCCAGAAATTCCTCAATAATCACTTCAATCAAAACACCAAATTAACAAAATAACATCATAAATTAAAAACCCATCAACAAAACCCTTAAAATAATCTAAATTAATCTCAAAAATAATCTAAAAAAAAAAAAACAGAAACCTGTAAGGTAAGAAGAGATACAAAGGAGGCTCTTTGAGAAAAATATTGGCAAAATAACTTCAATTTCAAAAATGGTCGCATTTTTTAATTATAATAATTCACAAAACCCAGAAATTTGTTATCAATCTTTCTTTGTTTGAGAGAGTGAAATAAGTGAATTTGTTTGAAAAATTATTATGATTGATATAAGAAGTAATGAAAGAATTCAACTTTCATGGTTTTTGTTGCAATCATGCTTAGTTTTACCTCCATTTTTGGTTAAGAATTCAAAAGAATCGAAGGGACTCATGGGTTTGGTAGTTCAATTGGGTTGCTCAATTGTTGCTAGTTGGTCTTACTTAAGACGGTTTGTATTGCAAACTACGAAGTACGAACTAGGGAGCAATTATTATTCAATAAAGACCTTAACCCGGCCCGTGTTTTTGACTCGTGACAGTCTAAATTTGACAAATGGGTCAATCGGGTTCGAATCAGGTCGAGTTAATTCGCATTCGAGTCGGGCTGAATAAGGTTGTGTCAATTCGGGTTTCGAGTTAATCTGCTTAGCTCCTGGCATACATCGATTTCACGACTTTCTCGAGTTAATCTGCTGTATTGCCCTCTATATTTCCTTATCTTCAATAGAAGAAAAGATTTAAACATATACTATTTCAGTCTCGTTGATGGTTATTTTAATTTAAGGTAAACAAATATTTGAGACGGAGGAAGTAGTTAATGGGTTGATCATGATTTATGCATGATTCAGCTACAGACATGTGAAATGTGAGTATGTGACATTAAATTGAAATTTTAAGCAGCGAGGGACGCTACCAGAATTAGCTGATTTACGGACTGAAATAAACCGACTGCTTCAAAATCAGTCGGTAAATCCCATTAAGGACTGATTTTTAACATTACCGACCAATTTTTTTCGGATGGTAAAGGTAAGTGACTGTTAATCTGTTAGAATGCATGATAATATACTCGAATCATGAGGAAGATCAGTTAATGGTACCGGGAGCAAACCACCACTTTTCAGAACTGTTAGCGATGATGTCCATGTCGTCTTCACTAGACTAGGAGGTTCCAGTGCAAAACCAATGACAAAGAGCTAATTTTTTCAGGTGATTTCTCAAAATATATGTCATAATTCATTTCTTAATAATGTTTTTAAAGAGCTAGAATAACCATACCCTATTGGTTAAAGGTAGAAATTAAACAGTCTTCCAAATGAACAAGCTTCCCCACATTGCAGGATTGCAGGGAATGATAAATAACTAAAAACTAAGATAAACAACCTGAAAGTTTGATAGTTTTGTCAGATCCTCCTAATTAGTCTGAGCAGTCGAGCATGTCGCCGAGATCCTGAAGAAATTGAAAGTGTAAGAGAGACGAAAAATAGTGACAGGAAACTAGTTGAAGTAAACAAGACCAGATTATACCTGCAGTTTGCACTGTTAAGTCGTTTAATGACTGGTGGTTCGGTTTTGTTTGTCAGTAAAACGCTGCATTTCTAACCTGTCCAGCTCACAAGAGTAAACTGGGAAGTCCCATTCCATACTCAGTTCACTGCAAGGAGTAGAATTGAGAAAAGAGATGAGACAATAATAATCGTTTCTGAAAAGCCGCTTCACCCAGTTGAAAAGCTTACCTGTTTTTCACGAGTCCTTGATCATCAGGTGTCTGAAACCTGTAGATGACCCTACCCAATATGTCTGACATCCAGATTGGCCCGTATAGACGACTGTCCTTGCTTTCCTGCAAAACATCAGGGTAATAAAAATCAGTGACAGAACAAAAATAATGTCACAGGGATTATATCATACAAAATTACACATTAGGAAACGTCATTTTACCTTTGGTTGAAGACGTTTGTTGTCGGAAAGGACCCAAGCCTGACTGGGTTTTAAGAAAAAAGGCTTATCATTATTATTTGTTGAGGCCATTTCAGACCCCCCAAGTGCAGCCAGCCTCCTTACTAAATGATTACCTGAAACCATAGGGTCTTTCAGAAAGACTACATCTCCCACATTCATCTGCTTACGGTGATCCCTGCAGTTAAATGCACGTAAATACGCAATAAGTTCAATCAGGCAATGATATAGATGTACATAGCAAATACTAACCAACAGTTCAACATTCATAAGAGAAGGCAGGAAGGAACAATTAGGGTCGTTGATTCGTATTATTAACTACTGATATTGTTTAGAAAACACAACTAAGGAGCCATATAACCACATTGGTCACCTGAAATCGACATAAGGAAGTTTCCGCACCAAAAGAGTGTCTTGGGGAGAAAGAGTGGATTCCATTTCTACACCCTTGTTGCAGTACAAATAAGTCATTTTTGTGTAGTAGTATAGCTTCCGTGCATATGAAATGCTAAAAAAATCTTTAAATGTAATTTCACCTGCATCATATCTCTGCATCACAAAGAAACAAATGAAACAAACTGCCATTTGAGAGCCCAAGATTCAATTTTGTCGGGTTCTATAAATCAATATGGCTTACTAAAGTCGTCATGGCTTTGTTGTTAACACAGAGGTAAAATTGCGTACATCCAACACACCCTTCCCCTACCATTCTTGAGAGCTTTTGAGAAACCAGGGTAGCGTACTAACGTCGTCGTGATTATAGCAGTAGTAGTGGATATAGAGGAGTAACACATAATCAACCCCATCTTTCCTGACATAAACCTATAAAACATGTCCAATTTGCTGTTTTACAATTTACTAAAGACCTAAAAATTGTTTCTTTCATGGACAAATTAAAAAGGATAGGGCACCATGATTCGGTGCCACCTATTGACGTCATCTCATTTTCCCATTTTCATAGCGAAAATGCAGCAACAATATGAACAATGATTCAGAAATCACAATTCACTTCAAAACACAACTCACGAGCACTTAGATCAACTATTAAGAGGTCTGTCTAGCTTAACCAGAGGTCTTGGGTTCAACTTTCAAGCCAAGGGAATGCAGCTGTGTTAAAACTAATGAGGGAGAGCTTTACTTCCCTAGTGATCCTACCCGACTCAAATTCGGATTAAACAGGGTGGTATGCACCAAAAAAAAAACTCACTTCAAAACAATAGGGTTTATAAATTAAAAACCCATGCACCCTTGAGGCCTTGAATGATCTCTCCAACACAAACAACAAATTAAAGAAACAACCAACAAATTTGCAATAAAAGGAACATAAATGCAAAACCCATTAACAAAAACCTTCAATAATCACAAATTCTCATTTGTTTTGTAACGGTACTATTTTGTCACAAGCTGCAAGTGGAAGGGCAAGTGGGAGAGGGGTTGTGAGAAGTCGCAAACTTGTGACGGTCACAAGCGAGACATTCTAATAATTCAATAAAATACCAAAATTCAGCCACAAAGTTAAAGAAAGAGAGACCTGTACAGAAAGACGAGCTGAAAAGTTGGTCTTTTCAGAGATATATCGCCATTTCATAGCTGTCCCCATTATTGTGTTAAGATTCAACAAACACACAAATTTGCAGATTGAAAATGGGTGTTATAAAACAATTTGGGAAAAAACTTTTATGAACTTTCATCATAATTTCAAAAAAAACAGAGATATAGTCACAAATAAGGACATGGGTATGAAATGATAGACATTATGAGAGGAGTAAAAATAAATAATATGGAGAAAGTTTCCGTAAATTAACTCACTTAATAACATCGTAAATCAGGCCTTAAATTGGCTTATAATGAAGTAGACATGGTAAAACTGACCCAACCCGATACCTGAAGTCAAAATCCGAGCTTGACCCGAAACCCGAAATGACCTGACCGGAACATGACAGAGGTTTGTTGACCCGGAACTTACCTGAGACCCGAAATGACCCGACCCGAAATTGACCCGACAAAATAAAACTCTAATTGAACGAAAAATACTTAAAACAACCCAAAATGTTACCAAATATACTTTATTTCTCTTAATTATTGACCCGAAATGGACCCGAACCCGAATTGACCTGAAAATGACCCGACCAACATGCCCGAAAAACACCGATCCCGAAACAACCCAACCTGACCCGAACTAACCCGATAATACCCCAAACCTGAATTGATCCGACCCAAACACGACCCAATTGACCCGTTTGTTGCCACTCTAAACAAAAGACTTAAACTAACTCCTAATTGCTAGCTAGAATTGTGGAGTTTTCCCACGACCATAACTAACTTACAAACATAATATTAGGAAACATAAAATTATTATTTTGGATCAATAATCCAACATGAAATAGTTCATTTTTTCATGGTTCTATTTCCAATCACACTTAATTTTCTGATTTCACGCTTTAAAATAAAATAAAATATAAAAATTAAAATAAAAAAAATTGTACATATACCCCCAACTTTTACATTTTCTCACCAATATTTGAACCAGACAAATAGGTCAACCGGGTCGGATTTGTATCAGGTCGGAATCGGGTTTGTTGGGTTCAAGTCGGGCCATGTTATTATCGAGTTATTCATGGATAATAATCAGTTTGCAACAATAAACATTCGGGTCGCGTTATAATGGGTCGGGACAATTGAGGTTTCGGGTCAATCTCGGGTCTTGAGCTCAGGTGTCGGGTCAGGTACGGCTCGGGTTATTCGGGTCGGGTCAAATTCAGGTTCCGGGTCGGTTTAAGGCCATGGCTGTTCGGGTCGGGTCATTTCGTGTCACCAGACTTCGGGTCGGGTTCAGGTTATTTTGGGTTGGGGTCATTTTAGGGTAAACTAGTATCAAATTATTTATGGATAATAATCGTTTGCAACAATAAATATTCGGGTCGGGTAATCCTGGTTCGGGTGTGGTCGGGTCGGGTTCAGGTCAGGTCAAATATGCCAAGTCTAGGTCTACCTATATCTCTCTCTTTTTTCTGAAAAAAAAATTAAGTGGTAATAACTCTTAACTACGATTTCAAACAAAAAAACATTAATATTGTGCAAGTTTATTTTACCGCGACTCGCGAAAGCGATGTTGTGTCTAATACACCTATTTTGTGCAAGTTTTTCAATTTTTTGGTATAAAGTGAAGTGTCGGTGTCGGACAAATAAGTGTCGGACACGCAACACGGCGACTCGACATCTAAGTCAAGTGTTAGAGTAACATAGCCGTGATTATATTCCATTCACACTTATTTTACCTCCATTATTAATAGTAAGTTAATCTCATACGGAGTATTAATTGCCAGTTATGTACGATAATTGTTTCGACATAAGAACTCTTTTGTAAGACTGTTTTATAAAATGAGTCGAAGACAAGAATCGACAAAAAACCAAAATGACATCAAAGTAAAACACATTTGCATTGATTTAGCTTCAAGTACTCAAACAGTTAATTGATGCACTTGCAGCTCATAGTATTCTTATCAATTTGATTTACTATTTCTGAAGTATAATGAAATATGGAGTATAAAACTATAAAACTAGTAGTAGAGCGAGGGCCGAGGGATTAATGGCACCGGGATCAGGCCACCAGTTTTCAGAACTGTTGGGGATGATATCCATGTCCATGTCGGTGTTCATTAGATTCCGAGGTTCTATTGCAAAGCCAGTAACGAAGACACATTGGTACAGCGCGTGGTGAAATATTACTTATTATTCGCCATAAGGCGTGAGACTTAAAATCCGCATCAATTGCAGAGGCAGCTAGCTAACTCAGTTCTTACTAATGTTTTTAAAGAGGCAGCTTCCGATGCAGGAATGCAGGGAGTGATAAATAACTAAAAACTAAGATAAACAACCGGAGAGTTCAATAGTGTCGTCAGATCCTCCTAATCAGTCTGAGCATGTCACCGAGATCCTGAAAAAAATCAAGAGTGTAAGAGAGCTGAAAAATAGTGACAGGAAACTAGTTGACGGAAAAGATGAGCAAATGATACCTGCAATTTAATTTGCAGGTTGTTAGTTTAACGACTCCTGGTTCGTTTTTGTTTCTCAGTAAAACGCTGCATTTCTTCCCTGTCCAGCTCAAAAGAATAAACTGGAAGATCCCATTTCATACTCAGTTCACTGCAACAATTATGATTGACAGAAGAAATTAAACAGTAAATCAATAATCGTTTCTGAAAAGCCGCTTCAGTCGTCTTCACCTAGTTGTGAAATGTGAAGCTTACCTGTTCTTCACAAGTCCTTGATTAGCAGGTGTCTGGAACCTGTAGATGACCCTACCCAATATGTCCGACATCCAGATTGGCCCGTATAAACAACTGTCCTTACTTTCCTGCAAAACATCAGGGTAATAAAAATCACAGTGACAGAACAAAGATAATGTCACAGGGATATATCATGCAAAATTACATACTGAGAAACGATGCCATTTTACCTTTGGGTTAAGACGTTTGTTGTCGGAAAGGACCCAAGCCTGACCAGGTTTCATGACAAAAGGCTTATCATCATTATTAGTCGAGGCCATTTCGCATTTCCCGAGTGCAGCCAGCCTCCTTACTAAATGATTACCTGAAACTACAGGGTCTTTCAGTATGACTACATCTCCCACATTCATCTGCTCAAGGTGCTCCCTGCACGTTAAATGCACGTAAACACTCCGTAAGCCCTATCATTCAATCGCGTAGGCAAAATTGATTATAAAACACAACTAATTAACGAGCCATAGAAGTACATTCATCAGTCGTCACCTAGCATTGACGTAAGGAAGTTTCCGAACCAAAAGCGTGTCTTTGGGTGAAAGAGTCGATTCCATCTCGACACCTTTGTTGCAGTAGAAATAAGTCAGTTTTATGTCCAATACCTCCAGTGCATATGGAATTCTCCATGAATCTTCGTATGCAATTTCACCTGCGTTGCATCTCTGCGTCATAATGAAACAAAGGCAACAAAATGTCATTTGTTGCAGCATCTATCGGATCCAAGACTGCGTACATTCGACGCCCCAGCCCCCCTATTACCATAGGATCTGTCATAGACAAGGAAAGACTGCGTACATTCGACACCCCTATTAATCTATTACCTTGCCATTTGCGGGAGCTATTGAGGCACTGGAGTTTAAAACTGTGACAAAGACTCAATTTTTTTGGGTTCTAAATAAATCGATTTGGATTACTAAAGTCGTCATGCTATGTTTACTGTGAAATATACTCCGTAGGAATCATTTGACCCAATCCTCAGTGCGATTTTTATTATGGTTCATCGAGAAACAACCTCTTTGCCTTGTCAAGGCCTTATACCATCTGGTGGTGTCATCTCATTTTTTGATATTTCTCATTATGCGGAATGCAACAACAACAACAACAACAACAATGAACAATGCATATCCTTAATAAATTCACAATTTACTTCAAAGCAACAAATTTGAAAAAATAGCGACATAAATGCAAAACCCCTTCAGCAGAGTAGGTTTCCATGAGAGACGGTCTCTCAATAATTTAATAAGAGACGAATTATAAATAGATGCATGCTACAATAATTAGTGTACTAAAATAAAATTAGCCACGAGACTCACAACTTATGATAAAATAGGGTACGCTTTTTATGAGAGCATGTAACAAATGAAATAATTCACATAAAGATACGATTAATACTAAAATAGTTACGAAAAATACATAAAGCACGATTTACTTCAAAGCAACAAATTTGAAAAAATAGCGACATAAATGCAAAACCCTTTCAACAGAGTAGGTTTCCATGAGAGACGGCCTCTCAATAATTTATTAAAAGACGAATTATAGATGCATGCTACAATAATTAGTGTGCTAGTAAAATTAGCCACGAGACTCACAACTTATGATAAAATAGGGTACGCGTTTTATGAAAGTATGTAACAAATGAAATAATTCACATAAAGATACGATTAATACTAAAATAGTTACGAAAAATACATAAAGCACGATTT
>JAOWBH010125827.1:0-13824 GCA_028566215.1 Silene coronaria | reverse complement strand
CTCCCATCACGGAGGGGGATGTGCACATTAAGGATTCCGGGTGCTCACATGAGTTGAGCTGTGTGTGTTAGGTGGGTTGACTGCGGTCTCCCACTGGCGGCGGGGTTACCTGTTGCGATGGGTGCCCAATGAAGGGTGGTTGTGGTGTTTGGAGGCCGGAGCAGGTGTGGCAATGTGTTGGCATATATACTTGGCATGTTGTTGTATTGTACTGACCCTTTGTGGGTGTTTGATCTGTCGTGATCCATCGATATTGGCGTATGGTGAGCAGTTGTTGACAGGTGGCACGGATTGCATTGCATGAGCATGAGCATATGGGGGAGATCTCAACGATGTCATTAGCTTCCGCGAGTCTTAGAAACATTCTTTGCTATTTCAGTTGTAATAGTTGATATACTTCATTTATCGTTAGTATTGGATTGTATTTCATTTCATTAATCTGTTGCTTAATAAAGTTAATGTTTTGAGATGGTCAATTTGATATATCCTACCTCGAGCAACCGAGGCAGTAGCACCCCGTTTGCTAGGGAAGGCCTTGGTAAGGCTCCTTAATAGGTGGGGTGTTACACGTTTAATGATCAATCCTTTTGATTAATTGTAATACACTCACTTTCTCTTTTCCCAATAATCAAAATATTTCTTTCTACTAGCAGACATAGAAGTCAAATTACCGATTAAGGACACTTTGAATGATCATGACTTGGGTTTAGAGGAGCATTACATCCAATGTCATAGAAGATTAAGATCGTTAAATGAGCATGTCAACAAGCTTAAGCCAAATAGAGCGGATAAATACTGAGCAAAGAACTATGGTGGTTTCATGACTATACATATATATATTTTTTTTTAAACTCATGTGGTTGAAAGTTGTTAACTAAATAGTGTTTTTGTAAGGGATATGAGAGCATTTTTAAGCTCTTTGTATTGTTAAATAATATTTTTAGTGTTTTTTTATTAAATTTTTGAACTTTTGTTGAACACTACCCTAGAAATCTAACAAGTTTTGCAATAAATTTTCGTTGTCGATTGTATTAAGCAATCTTTTTGTGTGCTTTATGGTAATGGACTAATGGTCAAACTATATGTAACACCCCGACCCAAACCTAGGGCCGGAAATATTAGCCACGGTAGCTCGCCAGGCTGTGTATATGGCCCACAGATCAACACGAGTCTTTTCCAGCGCATTTTGTCCTCACTCATGCGCATCCCAGAAACCTTCCCAGGAGGTCAGCCATCCTAAGACGTGCACTTTGTTGATATGAGTAGTAATTTCAATCCCTTTAAGCACTAGTCATTTAAGCCAATCAATGGACCTCTTCTAGAGGCTCCCCACCCGAATAACGTATTCGGTTTAGTGGAGTATTACACACCCCCACTTGAAGAACGCAACGTCCTCGTTGTGCCTGGCCGCATTTGACCGCAGCCGAGCCAAACTCAGAATCCTCCTCCGCTAGGTTGGTGACCTGGTTACTCCAGAACACAGGCTCACCAGACGGTCGCATGGTTGCTCTGATACCACTTGTAACACCCCGACCCAAACCTAGGGCCGGAAATATTAGCCACGGTAGCTCGTCAGGCCGTGTACATTGCCCACAGATCAACAGGGGTCCTTTCCAGCGCATTTTGTCCTCACTCATGCGCATCCCAGAAACCTTCCCAGGAGGTCACCCATCCTAAAACTACTCTCAGTCAAGCACGCTTAACTTTTGAGTTCTTTCGCATGCATAACCGGAAAAGAAAGTGCACTTTGTTGATATGAATAGTACTTTCAATCCCTTTAAGCACTAGTCATTTAAGCCAATCAATGGACCTCTTCTAGGGGCTCCTCACCCGAATAACGTATTCGGTTCAGTGGAGTATTACACTATATTTCACCGAGAGTGGCTGTTGGCGAAGTGTTTGATGTATTAGAGTAATATGTTCAAGTTTCTTAATTTGAATAAAAAAAGAACGATAAACATAACAGAATCATACGCTGAAGTTTCTTGATTTTCTAAAACAATAACTTGCAAAACTACTTATCTTACAAAATTATACGTTTTTTGTCGCTATTAATTGAAACTACACCAATTAAAGTTAAATAAGTGAATAATACTAAGTCATATCGGATTTATATTATCTACACACCCCCGTGCAATATTGCACGGGTCCTAAACTAGTTTACCTACAAACCTCCTCCCAACAACAAATAAAGCTCTTAAGATTTATATTATGGCCCGCAAAACTATACCACCTCACACATTCTCGCTCTACAATCTAGAATACTAATTTGTAACAATTTGAATATATTTTCTCCAACAATAGAGAGGTTTGTCAACAAACCTTTAAATAGTACATAAACTTTTGTTCACAAACCTCTATGGTGGATAATCACTAATGGAAATGACCCGCCCGACTCGGCCCAGTCCCAACCGGCCCAACGAGCCCCTATCTCGGGCCGGTTCTGGGTCCCCCAAGCCAAGCCCGTCCCGCCCATTTGACCAGCCCTAGTTTCTACTAACCGTGGATATTGTTTTGGACATTAAAACAAGACTGCCCATGAAACCGATTACCATTTTCATCTTCCCAAAATTCTCAATTTCAATCAACCCAACAAACCAAAAACCTCACATAAACCCTCACAAAACACCATCTTAATTAATGCTCAGAAAATTCTACACCATCCTCTGCTATCAAAAACCCCATTTCATCTCTTCCAATAATCTCTACCACCTTCAACAATGTCGAACCATTACCAAAGTCCGTCTAAAATGGGTAAAGAACAAATCTTTCGACCATATTATCAACATCGATACAGATGTCAAGGCAGCCATGCTTCTCAAAGACGCCATTAAACGCTCTCCAACTTCCTTCTTAACTTCCAAAACTGTTCAAGATTGGCAAAAACCTCTTGGTCTCACTATTCCTGTTTTACGTTTTCTACGAAGGTATCCTACTCTTTTCCATGAATTCCCTCATTCTCGTTATCAATCTCTGCATTGTTTTCGTCTTACTGATGTTGCATTAGCTTTAGATGAACAAGAACAGTTGATTTATGGTAATGATGAATTGGGTATTTTAGAGAAGTTGTGTAGGCTTCTTATGATGATGAAATCTAAGTCTGTGCCTTTGGATAACTTGTATTGTTTCAAATGGGATCTGGGTTTGCCTGATAAGTTTGAGAAATTGATTGTTGACAAATACCCAGAGTGGATTCGAGTTTCGGAAGGGAGTAATGGGTTGCCATATTTGAGTCTTGTGGAATGGAGGGATGAGTTTGCTGTTTCGGAATTGGAGAAGAAGTGTGAGATTAGTGGTTCAGGAAATGATTATAGGCAGTTTAGGAAGGGGAAATCGGTGTTGTCGTTCCCCATGTGTTTTCCTAGGTGTTATGGTTCTCAAAACAATGTTAAGGCTTGGATGGAGGAGTTTCAAAAGTTGTACTACGTTTCGCCTTACGAGGATTGTATGGGTCTTGATCCGTCAAGCGAGCTTATGGAGAAGCGGAATGTCGGGTTGTTGCACGAGTTCTTGAGCTTGACAATACATAAGAAGACTAGAAGGGATTATTTGATGAGTTTAAGAGGGGAATTGGTTCTTCCTATTACGTTTACTCGGATTTTCACTAGGTATCCGGGGATATTCTATCTGTCTCTCAAGTGTAAGACGACGACTGTTGCTCTGAAAGAAGGGTATAGGAAAGGTAAACTGGCTGAACCACATCGATTGGCTTTGCTTAGGAATAAGGTTTACAACGTGATGAGAATAGGCCTTCGTTTTCAGGGTAAGGGCATAGACGTTCTATCGCCTCAAGACTGCTTGCTTGATAGTGCTCAGGATGCGGAGGAGAACACCGAGATAGAGAGGGAAGAGAATGAACAGGAAGACGATTTCTGGGAGAAGCAACCATCAGATATGACTGAAGAGTCTGATTAGTGGCAACTTGAACCTTCATGTTATGAAATATTTTTGTAAAGCTGTCCTATTACTCTAGATCCCCAACTCCTTTGGCTTGCACTGCTTGTCCAATGATATATTGCTTGCCTCATAAGTCTTCATGTTTAGAATTTTAGGTAGAGTGACATTATGATCTCGGACATAGTTTGGTTACTATTGATGCACACAAAATCCAAAACATAACTGATCACATCTCAAATTGTTTATTTACAGTTGGAAAGTGAACTTTTGTTAGTTCTGGTATCCTCTACTTTTTCGTATTCCCTTACCATGCAACCTTAGTCGAATCCCCCAGATGACCGTGTATTCTGCTTTTATGAGTATTGCTTCCTGAAAACTATTGATTGAATATAAATATGGAAGTTTTGGTGTATCAGTGATAACTGCTCAATGCTGCCTTTCTTTGATTACGAAAGTAGAACCTGTCGGGCCGTCAATGTTGTTTAGAAGTAAAAGTGTAGAACTGAGAGAACCCACACCCCTATTGAGTGTTGCCGATTGGTTGCGATTATCTCTTAAGTCTTAACCATAGTTGAAGTATTTATTACGACTTGCGAGTAGTATGTACTTGAAAAGCTGCAACTTCCATTTTGGATTTCTGATATATACTGAACATTAAGGTTGGCAGCCACTAATTCGAGGGGTACTTCCAACTACAGAACTACTCCTAGGAACAGTGACATGATGATAAAAGCTAACAAAGAAGAGAATGGTAATTTGGTCCATTTTCAGTGGAAGGGTATCTTTTAAATGTGACATTTTGGCAGCCTATTTATGGATTCCAGCCATTTTTTTCATCAAATACCCCAGCAACTGAAATCAATTTCGGATTTCTTAACATCCCCATGTGTGCTTTCTACTCACTCAACAACCCGGTGTGTGTTGACTCTATTCAGATCGATTCCTTTTTTTCTCTTTTTTTTGTTTTGTTTGGGTGTTACAAATGGCCAGATTCATTCTAATTCCCAAGATGATTCTTAAAGTTACCCGAAAGGAACGTCCACACTGCTCAGAAGGGCCATGCCCTAACAGAAGAGAAACAACAACTTTTTATTTAGCCTATTATGGCTGATGAGAAAATTAAGAGGACCATACTCCCGATTCCCTGTTCAAAGGCACTTGGCCTAGATGGATGGATATAGTACTCAATTTTTCAAGGACTCACGTAATGTTGTTTGACAAAGTATCATTGATGTAATTAAGGATTTTTCAATTAATGGCAAGTTGTTGAAACAACTAAACAATACTATCCTCACTCTGATTTCAAAGGTTTGTTTATATGTCCTATTGCTTGTTGTAATACCTTATATAAGGGTATTGTCAAGCTCTTATGCAATAGCGTCCTTCTATTGTTAGCACTAATCAAAGTGCCTTTGTTAAAGGCAAGGACATAATTGAAAATATTTGGTGAAGTTGTATAATAGAAACTCTTGTTCGTCAAGAGTGACATTGAAAGTAGATTGTTACAGTGCATTTTATATCATCATTTGAACTTAATATGGTAAAATGCTTGTTCTCCCATTTTCCAGGTTTTAGCCCACACTTGGAGCTTAAAGGAATGACGTGATGTATACGTTCAAGGAAACAAAGGGTGTTTAGGAGAAGAGGAGAGCTGAAAGTAGCAGCAGATGGTATTACTCGATCGAGTATTGATCACTCTTACTTAAATCCGGTTTTCGTATTAATAAATGACGATGTATAAATACTTAAGATGTCGTATTAGGTTATTATCCTTTTAATTACATTTTACGTTCAGCAGCTTTAGAACCCTAAATACTTTTCCTACTTCATACTTTGCAATCCGATCATTAATCTTTCAGTTATTGGTAACCAATTTCCTTTCGTTATTTCTTAATGTTATTTAATTATGTCTTCCTTTATTATGTTCATCGTTGTTTCTATCGTTATGCGTAACTAATCCCTTATCTAGGGTGAAGGGAATCGATGAATGTGGGTAATAAGCTGTTAATTGCTTAAATAGACCATCGCTTGATTATTGTTTATCAACTTGATTGATATATTGCTGGTCAGGGGTGATTAATTAGTGTCGCGAATTAGTGCTCTTGCCGACTATATTAACGTTAAGAAAGGTTTACAATTATTAGGTAGACGGACTTTAGTTATAGCGGCCGCATGCTAAGCACCGATACGGTATTGTATTAGATTGTGTCAAGCTGAATGATAAAGTGGTGGAGAGGATTAAGGCTTTGGGAGCAAATACACTATGGTAGATTGGTGCTGGTGAATGTTGTACAAGGCTAGAATGTTTATCCTTCCTGTTTGTATTCTACAGAAAATTGATGCAATCTGTAAGAACTTTGTTTGGCAGGGTCAAGAACATATGATGATTGGATGACATATATATACCTAAGAAGATATGTGACAAATTGAAAAATGGATTTCAAATGGAAATAGGCTGGATTCAGATTGTAGCTTATGACAAACTGTTCACAATAGACAGGATTGTAGCGAGGCTGAGGATCATAAGCATCTATTTTTCCTATGTCAAAACTGTTTACAGTTGCTCAAGTTGTTGTTGCAGGTTCATATTCCTAAGGCACAAATTCTCATTTATGACAGGACAAATATATAACATATTGCTTGCATGTGAGACCGGGTAAAGTATTCAAGTTGCAATGATATAGACGGCATCCTAGGGTATTGTGATGTACCTTTGCAATATTTAATTTGTGGTCTGTACTTTCATCATTATTTGTGGTTTAATTTCCTATACAATCTCAATCACTACATTTTCAATATCTTATTCTCTAAGTTTTGCTTCACCAAATGTTCTAGTATAACCTCTCACATTCTTGTCTCCATTTTTTCTTCTAAGATCATTTCATAAAGAATATTTCATAGAATATTCATATACATCTAGTAATAGGTTAATAATGATATTTCATCTTGTTTTTTTTAAACCGTTTTCTTTCTTTACATATTCATGTATTCATTCACTTTGTTTTTTTTGTAATGATATTTCTTCTACGATGGAATTGTTGAACACAATTTTTTTGGTTCTTTACTACTCTCTTAAGATTCTCAAATTGCTAAGTTTACTTATCATTCATCTTTCTTCTTTTAAATTTGTCCTACATTTTTCACTTATACAAACCAAAAGTAAAAAATCTATCATTAAATTAAAGGATTTAAAAAGTTATATAAATTATTCAATTTTTTTGGCTCTATTTTATGGACAAATAATGAATTTTGTTTCCATTTTAATAAAGTGCTTGTCTTAGGATATTAAATTGGTGAAAGATCATAATTGAGAAACCCAGTAGTAAAATTATGAATAATGGTGTAAAATTGTTAGGGAGGTACTTGAATGATTATATTGTATGTGGAATCATTATAGTGTAATTTTTTTGTATATTGTTTAATTATCTTTTATATAAATGTCTATATTTTTCATTATATTGTTACCATTACAATTGACACAGATATTGAAATTTCAAAGTCTATGATTATGAATGTTTGAATCATCTCAGACGATTTTTGAACTGTTTTATAAAGTGACATGAATGAGCGATGTTTTATGGAATGAATGTTATCATTTTTTGGCATAAATGAAAAATAGACGAGTGATGGAGTGTAGTGTTTGATGATTGTTAACTTGAATATAAACGAGTGATGGTGTGTAGGGTTTGAATGTGGTAAGGATGTTATCATATACTTATATAATTGAATATTAATAAATGTCTGTATTTTCGTTTCTAATGTCACATTATCACCCTATCAACTAGAATAGATACAGATTATTTAAAGGCAAATGTTGACGTATATCTAATAAATGTCTCTACTTTTGGTGTTAATGTCACCCTGTCAACTAGAGTAGAGACAGATTATTTAAAGGCACATGTTGACGTATATCTAATACATGTTTCCACTTGTGGTCCTAATGTCTCCTTGTCAACTAGAGTAGATACATATTATTTAAAGGCACATGTTGTCGTATAGCTACTAAATGTCTCTAGTTTTAGTCTTAATGTCACCCTGTCAACTTACAATGGATGTTGATCTAAACACTCAAACAACTAAAGTTGCTGCAATTCTAGATCCTATCCGATGCACGACGGCGACGAAAGGTACGAGCCAAAGGAAAAAAAAGAATGTGGGTAAGAAAATAAAGCTAGAAAAACAAATGACAACGAACCAGAGAATGGTAATGTCTATACCCCAATACCACGTCTCATGTGAAGGTCTTAGATATGGTAACATTTTAACATTTTTGCAAACGACAACGGGCCATTGTTGCTGCAATGGATCAACGTGCTTGGAAAACCACATTTTGGATCAAAGAAGTGAATTACTTATGTCAATATTTCTATTTTGGAGCAACCGCTGTAACATTTATGTTAAGATAATTTTGGAGCAATCATCGTAACATCTACTGCTTCTAATTATGTGGTCAAATGTTGTCACTTTCAAATAATGTTACCATTCTTGTATCATTTTGTCATGAGTAACATATTGGACAAGTATGTCAACAAGTTAAGATAATTACTATGTCAATATGAATGTTAATTAATGCTTCCATTCATGTAAAATTTGTTAGCATATTGAAACTGGTAATATAATGGATAAACATGTGTTAATTTTTCATGACTAACAGAAGTGTATTTTACAAATTTTCTCCGCATCATATTCCAATATATTTTACAAAGTGATGAATTAAATGTGGCATTATATATATATTAAGTAATGTTTTCATTATTGCTCAATATGTTACCATATAGAATTTGGTATAATGGATAAACATGTATACAATTGACATATTCTTAGTATACTTCTTATGAGAGTGTATTTTACAAGTAATGTTTTTATTCTTGCACAATATGTCACCATATTGTCCATATACAATTTGGTAACATAATTGAAAAATATGTAAACAATTGACATACTTGATGTATTTCTTATGACAATGTATTTATAAGTAATGGTATCATTATTGAACAAACTGTTACCATATTGAAAATGGTAACATTGTGTTGAAACATGTGAACACCTATGTCATTCTATATGTTACCATTCTAAAAAGTGAAACACCTACGCCATTGTATATGTTAATTGCATTCATTATCGCGCAATACGTTACCATATAAATGTTCTCAACATAATGGATAAATACGTAAAGAAATTGTCATTCCTGTTATATTTCAAATGGCAATGTATATGGTCATTATGTTCACATTCTTATTGAATATGTCACCATTCCGAAGCAGGTTTATTTCATATTGGCAATTTGTGTGAACAATTGTCTAAAATAACAAAGAACAGGTCCAAGATAAAGTCCCCAAGCATCAAACACGAGTCATAAATTTAAAAACAACACAAATGATCCCTGCGATTAGCCATCTTCACCACCAAAGACCATCATCTCACTTCTATTTCCCGATCCTTCAGCCTCATCAGAACCCTCCGCCTCTGCCCCCAACTCCAGCGTCATGGTGTTGTGCATAAGGGAGACCGCCTTAGTATTTCTCTATGTTGTCATCCAATTTTGGAGACGGATCTACTCTATACAACATCGCAATCAAAGAATGATAACCATAAAGTTTTTATAAATAGTCACATAATGATTACATGCGTTAACATTATGTCAAATATTTAACATTATGTAAAATCTGAAAAGGAAGATTACAAATATTAAACTAACCCACAAGTTCACATAATCTCTAACAATGATTCCAGTTTATTGTAATTTTTAATCAACACAAATTAATTTAAAATGGTAACATTCAAATTTGTATAATTTGTCCTTGTTTGTTAAATGTACACAAACACGGTGAAAATGGCGACAAAATACACTTAAAGAGACAAAAGATATGTGACAATTTCAGTTATATAACATTGAAGTTCAAAATGGTCACAAATTACACATTGCCCAAATATACGAATTGTCACTACTTTAACATACATTGTACACATGTTACATTTGTAAGAAAATTATAAACATCTTACATTAATAAACATAAGCAAATACTCTGACCCATGTCAACAATTCTACTCAATATGTGACCATCCTCACTAATAGTTGTGGTAACAAAGCCTTTATTATGTTATCATTTCAAGTAGAACAACATGTAACCATTTCAATAAGCAAACATTCAAATTTGTATGAATTTGTCCTTGTTTATTAAATGTACACAAATAAGGTGAAAATTGCAACAAATTTAAAAATCATTTTTAAAAAACAATTAAATATACTGAAAACACCATCTATCAGTTGCATGTACTAGAAATGAATAATCAAAGAAACTGAAAATCAACGACTGATCCATTATATGTCGACATGGATCACTTGCATGTGTCCATTACTAAATCAGTTTGTGACCATTTAAAACTCAAAAAAAAACATAAACCCTAAACCAATTTAAAAATCAAAATATTTAATTCCATATGTCCCTCAACTAAACCCTAAACCAATTTAAAACGAAAAAACTAATACAACAAAACAAATCAACTAAAAAAAAAAAGCGCAAATAATCACTTGCACGTGCCCCTCTATTAGGCCCTAACCCGTATACAAAAACCGACAAATAAATAAACTAAAACAAATACAGATCTATGGAAATGATAATACCTCCTACGACACCGTCCCTTGCATTTGTTCATGTAGTGTTCTTCTTAGGTGACACCCTTTTTCTTGTTTGTTTCTTTATCATGTCGTCAAATTTTGTGTTAATGTATGGTTTTTTGGGTAATTTGTATGGAGTATGTGAAGAAGGATTATTAGGAAATTTGGAATTGGAGATTTGATAGAGAGAGAATGAGAAGTTGAAAAGCGAAAATGAGAGAGATACACAGTGAAATGTCTTAGATTAGGTGTTTTTTTAAATTTGTGGTAAATAGTCAGCTTTGGGAAAATAATAGAATTTAATTATTTTTTTAATCCCAAAAGGTCTAGTCAGTCATAAAGTCGCGGCCCGTTTTGCATGTAATAAGTACTATTTACGACCCGTCACTTGTGTTTTAGACTAATTGGATACACAATTTTAAATACGTCTTACGGAATTGAACAAGAACAAAATAATTTTGAATAAAACTTAGACTAAAAAGAACCAGAAAAGTTTGACAAAGGGAGAACAATCTTACAGTGGCCCTCATTGCCCGCCACCAAAGGGATCTGCCCCCTTGGGTTAACAACTGTGCCATAAATCTTGTAATCATGGTAACAATCTCTAAGCAATTATGACCTTTTGTTCCTTTCGTGTTTGAAATCTATGACGATATGATTTTGGTGAAAATCACACAAATGGCTCATTATTAGCAAATGGGTTGCGTTATGAATGCCAAAAGCAAATGGGCTAGCTAGTAGCTATACGCTTCTCTTATTCACAAATTCTCATGTCTGATGGACAATATCCGTCATAAACTTATAATAAATTAAATAAAATTTACATGAGTAGATAAAAATAAGTCATTTATGATTTTTAGGCATTTTATATTTGTCTTATGTACTTAAATGAGTTATATTTAACCTGTCACAGGTATGAGACGAATATACCCGTTATAAGGGAGACTTAATGTCTCTTATTAGAGTTTAGCATCTCGTCATCATATAATCAAAATGACACCATATTTTAGGCCTGTCAAAATCTGACCCGACTCGATTATTTGGGTAAATGACCCGTGACCCAAAATGACCCGTTATTTTAGGGTCAAAACCCGACCCAACCCGACTCGTAGGGTTAAAGATAAATTAAGAATATTATTAAAATAATATTTTTTTTATGCAGTATTTGGAATAATACATATAATAAATATTATTTTAATATTTGTTATTAAAAACTAATTTAATATAACTTTTAGAATTTTATATAATAAAATAATTGAAAAAATAATGAATATAATAATATCACTTAGGATTTTTTTGTCAAATACAACCATTAAAAAAATATATTTTCAAACACCACCTTTAAAAGAAGTTTGTCAAACACCACTTTTAATAACTTTTTTTTTTTGTCAAACACGACTTTATGGCCAGATTTTTACTACTTCTTGACCACTTGCAATGGAGTGACTTTTAGTTTATATTTGAGATAACAAAAGAAGTCGGTTTGAGGTGTTCTTGGACTCGTTAGAAAGGTGAGAATACATGCTTTCTAGGGTTTGTCAAACCGGTGGTCAAAGGTGGCCTTATGTGGGGTCGATTGGTGCGCACATTAAGGCCGGTCAGAGAAAGGGATGTAATTTTGGGTTTACAATGCGTGGTCATGGGATTTTTCGTGGGTCTTTTAATGGGGTTATAATGTTTTGTTTATTCTGAAATTTGGTATGTAGGTTGAAGAGAGTGCAAGGTATGTCGTAGTTGTGTTGTTTGTGGTGGTCGTTGGTTGGAAATTGTGGTTCGAGGGGAGTGAATTGACCCACGAAAAAATCTTACTTCGCTTTAACTTACATCAACCCTCTGTGACCAGCCTTACTTTACACACCAATCTACCCCACATAAGGCTATCTTTGACCACCATATTGACAACCGTTGGAAAACCTGTACTCTCACCTTTCCAACGAGCCCAAGAACACCACAAACCGACCTCGTTTGCTATCTCAAACATCGATTAAAGTCACTCCATAACAAGTGGTCAAATTCTGGCCAAAATGTCGTGTTTGACAAAAAAAAATTTATTAAAGGTTATGTTAGGTGTTAGACAAACTTTTTTTTTCAAAGGCGATGTTTGGAAACATTTTTTTTTAAAGGTTGTGTTTGACAAAAAACCCTATCACTTATATTAAAATAATTTAATTTCAACAACTTTGGTTTTTAGGTTGAAAAATAAAAGACATCATAAACTTTTCTCTGACTCATAGTTTGACCCTATGTAACAATCCGGAGTATAAAACAAAAGAAGTATCAGAATAATAATAATAAATGATCAGAGTTTAATAATAATAATAATAATAATAATAATAATAATAATAATAATAAGAAGAAGAAGAAGAAGAAGAAGAAGAAGAAGAATATACATATACCACCCTCTCCCTTATCCACCCACCCCTTATCCATACACAATCTCATTTTCATTTCCCACCACACAAAATCAAGGAGAGAAAATAGAGAAGAGAGAAAGAGAGAAACTTGGAGATTTTGTCCATCCGTCTCGAGATCGTAAGGTAAGACCGTCATATATTAGTTTATATATTATTTAATTTATACCATTGACCTGACTCAACCTTGACCCGTCTTTGACCCTCCGTTGATCACAAAATGGGGGGTTTGACCACCGTTGACCACGAAATGAAGGGTTTGACCAAGACTTTATGGTTATTGTTGTTGTTGTTATTGCGACCGTCTTTAGGCTGAGTTTTTACCCTCCTTTTGTGACGGACATGGGGAGGCTTTGGGTGGTAATTGTTGTGGGTAGTGAGGAGAGTACGGTGGTGGTCATGGGTGGTAAAATGGGTGGCGTTTGGGTGCTATAAAGTGGGTGTGAAAAGGGTGGTACGAGTTGTGTTATTTGTGTGTGTCGAGTTGTTATGGCTGGTGTTTGAGATGGTTGTCGTGGTTGTTAGTGGTCGTGTGGTGGCGTGTGGGCCCTAGGTGGTGGCCGTGACCTGGTAGGGGCAGTGGTGGTGCGATTGGCGGCTGTGTGTTGGTGTTTTGGTGGTGTTTGTGGTGTGTGTGTGTCAGGTGAGGGTGAGGGTGAGGGTGGAGGGGCTACTGTTGATGGCAGTTGTAGCTGGTCGTGGGTGCCATGGTTGGTGGTGGTGGCCCTACGGTGGAAGCCAATAGTGGTAGGTGGTGGTGGACGAGGGTAAGGAGGGAGTATGGGTGTGAGTGAGATGGGTTTTAATTATCGTATAATGGGTTATGAGACGGGATTTGAATTATAATTATATTTAATTATATATTATAGTTTGATTAGATTAGTTAGTAATTATATT
>JAOWBH010125608.1:0-13826 GCA_028566215.1 Silene coronaria | reverse complement strand
ATTTAACGCTATTAAGGTACGTAGTATGTCTCGTGCGAGACGGTCTCGATTTTCGATCAGAACTCAGAAGTAATATGGAGTATAGTGGATGGGGAAAAAAGGATTATACCTTGAATGTATTTACAAGAGTCGAATTAAATACGGGTTAGACGGTTGGTCTTTTCGAGATATAATATCGGCCAATGAAATTTTACGGGATTTTTTATATTTGATTGTTTTAAGACAAAAACAACATTATTTTTTATTATTAAATCGTAATTTATATTAATAATATAATTATACATTATAATTTTACTTATATCAAAACAATTATAAAGAAAAGATTTTATTAATATTTGTTCTAATTAAGTGATGTATAGGTTATATAAATTTGATTTTAATTTTTTTTCTTAATTAATATTTTAAGTATAATATAAAAGCATTAATATCTTTTAATCTAATAAGTCAAACGTGTTGGGTCGAGTTTCGACCCTAAAATAACATATTATTTTTGCTTAATACGGGTTGCCGAATTCTAGTCAGGATTTACATGTCTTTAACCCTAAAAAATCGTGTAATCAAGATTTGATAGGTCTATAGTGGAATGGTATAAAATGGCTTACTTGTTAAAGATGATATGGAGTAACCCTTAATGGTATACGAAAATGCGTACAATTAAGGGTCGCCTTAGAATTTACACCATGATCAACAATAAAAAGTTATGAAAAAGCATAGAAAGGTGTACGAAAGACACGAATCTTAATAAGTTATTGATAAGCTGTCTCTCACAAATATTTGCGTAGTCTATTAGGTATTTCACCAAAAGTATTGTCAATGTTCAATTTTCAAATGGCCTACTCTCATTAGCTATCATCGCATTTTTAGATTAAAAACAAACTTAAAAGTTTTTATATCTAAAAAAAGCGAACATATTTCTTATACTAATTAAGTATTACTTCTCGTAATTTGGTGCTACTTTAATAGGAAAAGAAACTAAAATACTTGTCAACTTTAACAAGGCATTTCTAATTAGGTGCTCTTTTCTTTATTTATTTTTACCAAGAAAAAACTTTGGTTATTGTTCAACTAAATTTAGTAATTGTGTTGTTGATAAATGCAAAAATAGTTGCTAGATTAAAGAAAGAGGGTGATTGTGAATGTCGAACGAGTTTTTATGGGGTTTATGAGATTTTCGTTGAATTTTTTAGACGGAGAGGATGATAAATGAGAAAAAATTGATCGAATAAAGGAAAAGGATGACGGTTTTTACCAAGTTATAGATGATAAACAACATAAATTAAAAAGTGATTGTCGGGTTTCCAAATTGATCGATTATTATAAACTTCAATGAAAATAAATTATAAAATCACTCTATTTCCCAAATGTTTGTTTATACGGAGTCCAGAATCAAAATAACCCCTCGTAAAGAATAAAAAAGATGTGCAATTGATCAAAACAGAGCGAGTATTTTCAATGCCACCCTTGGGCCTTGTGGTGGTGATGGCTTGCAAGTTTGTAACATCCTTACATAATATAACATGAATGAATAATAATACAAAAAAAAACTTCAGGATGCTACAAACATAAAGAGCTATGAACAAATTACAAATGTACCTTCCTTTAGCACCACGTAGACAAATATAGTACATTGAAGCCGGCTCAGTTCAGTCCTGCTTCGAATATTAATGTACATACGATATTTTACACGAATTTATTCGTGAAACACGAAGCAGAATTATATTTTATAGACGGTTTGGATGAAGATGGTGCATCTGGCAATTACCTTTCCTCTGCATGGACTTCTCCTCCTGAGGGTTGCTCGATGGCTGACTCCCCATTTCCTTCTGATTCCCTGCTGAGGTCGATATTTTCCCCAGCAGTCTCGTCAAGGAAAGGTACACTTGTTGGAACCTCATCAACGACGACTGACGTATCAGCTGAAACATCCTGAGCATGGTGTTCCTTAAGTTCTGTGTCAGAATTAGTATTTGGTATCGAGGTAGAAGCAATTTTGATTCCTTCCAGGGAAGAAGATAAAGATTCTTCATCAGAAGAATCTGACTCCAACAAACACTCTTCCGGGTATGTCTCGTCCATAAACTTACTAGGTCCTTGCCCGACATTCTTCAACACGTTCTTTCCTGTATAACTATCGGACCCACTTCCTCCATTACCTGTAACACGGCCCGAAAACCCATCATCAACCACAAGCTTAACCCCAATTTTCTTAACATGAGCCTCTTTCACATTAGGATGAGGAGATGGAAGTGAATAATCAGAGAACTCCTTGTGATCACGTCGCTTGGAACGCTTATGGAAGAGCCTGTGAAATCCCTTTTTGAATGCCTTGCCTAATTTTTTTCTATGTCCTTCCTTATTTTCATCTCCACTACTGCTACTGCTACTATCTTCAACAGACGATCGGACTGACTGAATCTCGGTGTCGAGGTGTCGGGTTTTACCTTTCCTGGGTTCCCATGATTGAGCGACTTCACTTCCAGGACGATGCACCCAAATCCCGGTCTCTTTCTGACCCTCCACATCTATTGCTTCAAATGTGTCTACAACTTTTGGCTTTTCGTTTGGTTGACTCGTGATAGGTACTTTCTCGGTACTCTGATTTTGAAGCGAATCTGGATTATCTCCCTCAACTTTCACTTCTTTGCCACTAGGCTCTTTTATCTGCCATAACACAAATATTTATATGAGACAGTAATTAACCCTATAAAGAATGCAATGCATACGAGTGGGTCTCACATGAGAGCGTCTCAAACAAGGATCATAAACTGCCATAATTGCCGATATAACTTCACAATATTCTCGAAACACATTTATTGGTTCACAGTCACTTCATAGTCAAAATGTTATCTCAAAAACAAAAAACGTCATATATAAACAAATGGAGGGAGCACTGAACTGCATTATAGCACCATAATGAGCAAGGAAAACCAACCTTTTGATCGGAATCGATAACAGTTACAGCAAGATGCAATCTTCCCAATTTGACATTATCAAGCGGCAACCACATGACATGCCTCTGGCCATCTCTAAAATCGTTGATGTTGACAGAACAGTTACTGTAGGCAAGAAGCAAGTCAAACATAATCGTCAGGATTGTGAAGTAGCGTTTAGTTGATGGGAACTTCATTGTAACACTAAAGAATCCTCTCTGAAAACGCATGACAAAACTTCATATATCCGGTAACCTCAAAGGCGCCAGGGTGATGTTATTTTTATCAAGAATTCAATGAGCTATGCATACAATTTAAAATAAACACAACTTCAACCCGAGTTCAGCAAGAGAGTAGATACTTGAACAGGAGCGCAAAATACACCGCAAAAAAAAAAGAGCAATTGATAAGTTTCACCTTAGGTGGACCTTAAAAGTACTAATGACTAACCCGAGAATATCATCAACAAAATGATCTTTATCACGGACTTCGATTGCTAGAACATTCTGTGCATCCCAAGAACAAATGGGAACCCTGAACTCTTCTTGCCACTTGGGAGTCAAAGTTTTTCTTTGCACCTGAGTCCTAAACCGGTACTGGCCAAGATTCCCTTTCACATAGGGATCAGCCAACCCTGAAAAATTGTGACACGTTAAAACCACTGAAGTAAACCTGTTTACTGTTTAGAGAAGAAAAGTGTATTAGACTAACCATTAAGGTCTGCTGGTTTCATTTCAGCTCCTTCAATGATCTCCACATTTGCGTAAGCAAGAGCCTCCTTCACATCCACCGCAAACCAATTTCCTGAATCATATAATCAAAGCTTAATTATCAAAGAATTTACGATCCATCTAAAATTGTACATCACATTGTTGTAGACCATTCCTTGATCATAGAAGCAATACCATTTTCATTCTATTGCAGCACAGTATAGAGAGTTGAAGCCTAATAACTTTTACTTTGCTGCTAGAACTACCAGAATACATTTTTAAAACATCTACGAATACATAAAACATCCAATCAGAGTATAATCGAACACGATATCATAAAAGTCAAACCCTCAGTACAGTAGTACACTAGTATGCCATTAATCAGCCTGAGCACCCGACTATACACTCTATTCGTCAGATATTGCTGATTGAATGGAAGCATATAGTGTAATACAAGTTAATCTTCTTGTGTGTCTGTCAAAACGACAAGCGTTTTGCATATGGGCCATGAGGCACGGGAAACATTTTGTTTATTGATTTCTGAAGAAAGAACTCAAAAAATGAGATGAAGCACGCATGAGCATGAGCATGAGCCGGCACACACAGGCCACAGCTGACAAGGAGGCACGCCACAATACCCTAACTAATTTTTTCAATTCCAACCACCCTTAAGTCATCTTTTACAATTAGGTTAAAGAATTCACTCAATGCCTCAAGTGAACTGCAAACTCATTAGGTGTAAATCAATGCGTCTAATACTCTACAAAATTTGCATCGCGTTTTCGTATTATATACTCATATAGGGGATACCAACAATTAGACTGCCATACCTTTACTCTTGCCAAAACTGAATCGCACTAAATAATCTTGCTCGCTTTTTTCAACATATACAACACATGTTCAGATTTCTCGTAGCTTAGTTGGTAAAATTATTGAGGAGTGACACACATGACATAGATATAATATATGTTGGCATCATATAATTCTTATTGCTCCTTGCCTCCTTTTACAAACAACAAATATATAAAAACAAATACACGACATGTTAACCTCATAAATGAGCAGCACAAAATGGTAAACATGTATCAACTTAGAAAATCATCTATACAATAATCCACGTGTTCCGGAGGAATTATTGTGAATTTTTACCTGGTTCTGGTGATACAAACTTCTCTAGGTCAACAACCAGCATGTTGGGCTGTCAAATCATAAGCTTTAACGTAAGCTAGTGCGTAGATAGATTAATGCATCACTAACAACAACTGACTACTTTCATATGCTATTCATTTAGCAGAAGTAATTTAATGTTTGATTCATCAATAACTTACCTCAACAAGTGTCTCCTCAAATGCAATCGCCAAAAGTTTATCCTTTAAAAAAAAAGTGTGTGTCATACAATGCCAAGAATTTTGGGAAGCCAATATATAAGACACAGCTTGGGGGATAGAACTTACCATCCAGCCAGCAATTCCTGGAAGTTCTGTCACATCAAAACCATGATTAAATAGGGGTTTGACAGTCATCTGGAAGTACGGAGGTTCAGCAAAGCATACACGCAGTCGGCTGATGAATGGCCAACATCGTACAAACTTCACTCCAATTAGTACCTGACACAAGCAAGATTCCATCTCTTAAAGCAAGTAATGAATTAGGGACTACACCTCATAAATCCTCCAAATCTACAAATAGCATTTTTCGTTACGTTATCTTCACCATCATCGGTCAAACTCAGGAATCAGGACAAATACAAGAACATAGAATTCTGTTATCTTTATAAGTTCCTCTACCAGGCATGATTATTACTTGAGTTAGAGGGGGAGAAATAAACCGCTGCATTTGTCAGAACAAAAACTTTGCATTTTACTTTATCCTACGAGCATTTCGGATCTCAACTAGTAATCTGAGTATATGCGGAGGAATGTCCTGCACCAAATTAGCTATTCCAAACTAGAAAGAAGCACAACAAGCTCTAGCACTTTTATTTCGATTGGGTATTACTGTTACCCCCAAGAGTAGGCCTTGCATACATCATTTTTCATTTTTTTTTACTCGTGCTATCCGCTGAAACTATTGCCAACAACCAAACCCTAGCACCCAACATTATATGGGGTCGGATAAGGTAAATAAATAAAAGAAAATAACCAGAAGAATCACTGATTTCTATATTATACCTTCCCTTCAACATGCATGCCAGTCAGGTGCATTTTGGCCACCATTCCGAATCCCAATCTCTTCCTCAATTTAGCAGACAGAATTGCACTCATATCATCTGCTGTCAAGAAATTCAACCCAAGCTCCAAAACCTGAAATGATACAACTATCGAGTCTTATTCCTGCATAGCATTGTTCATAAATACATAGACACATAAATCAAAATGCCAGTTTAACACTGATACAAATAAAAGGATACTTACCAGATGGTCATCATCAGTAGATTCACGAAGAACCCGGATTTCAGTGAACAACGGCGGTGTCCTTCCCAAATACAAGGATTGAACCACAGCTTTTTTCTAAGAGTTAAGAAGACGTCATCAGTGTGTTACAAAGATTATGAGTAACAAACTTAAATATATCGTCAGCAATCCAAACAAAGCTGTATTATCTAACGACCTAAAATGCCTCTAGAAGTATATAGAATCACTCAGAAAGATTGGTTAGATTTGCCCAGTAAAACACAAGCAACATAAATCATAACAACTAATCAGTAATTACGGAGGCATACAATAGTCCATGGCTTGTACTTCTCCAAGAACCAAGGTATGATGGCAAGAAATATTTTCTGGGATACTAATGGCTCGACACAAATGGGCCACATTTTCTCAACCGCATAGTTCAGCCATCTGACTGTCTCAGAATCAGTTAGTACCTGAAGACAACAAATAATGGAAAAAAGGTTCAAAATTCAAACCTTATACATACAAAAACTAATACTCCATAATCCACAATGAGTAAAAGAGAAGCACTTCGGTACTACTTGAAACAAGCAATCACCTCAGTAACTCAATTCATCCAAGATTCCCACTACGGAGGGGTAAGGGAATGAATGTACACAACTTTACCATGATAAATTGAACCGACTGAGTGCTATTACACGACATTAGAATCACTGACATTTAAGTGAGATATTTTGCTTCATTCCGTCATTCTCTAAAACCACATAACAGTGAGTCACTAGCTCCCTCAAAAACAACGGAATCTAATCCGCCTATCCATCCATCCATCCATCAAATCTCATAAAAGAACCGAAAACAAATAAGTAGATTCAGACACCTTAAAGAAAAGCATCAACAAAAAGTTTGCAAAAAAAAGAAAGATACCCTTCTTTGATTAGCTGATTTTCTTTCTTCAAACTGCATTCTCCTCCTTAATCTCACAGAGTAGATTTCATGCACCTATACCAAAAATAAAGACGAAAAAAGATCAGTAACATCTTAAAAGTTGCAACACTATAACATCAAACATCACAAAAAGAGATGTTACATCATGATCAACAAAAAAAAGTGTTAGAAAGTGAGGTTTTTACAATAAAATTTCAAAATTAAAACAACATCCTATAAATCCTGCCGCGCACGAGCTTAGAGGGGGATCAGATGTACGCAACCAAAAAGACTAACCTTTTAAAAGACCAATTAAAGTATAATCAAAGGTGGCCATATGAAACACTTCCACAAGTACACAGTGACAAGGGGTAACATTCGCTACCCCAAATACAACAACAACAACATCAGAGCCTTAATCCCAAAATGATTTGGGGTCGGCTAACATGAATCGTCCTTTAGAACGATCCATGAGTACTAGCACACCTCAAAATGCGAAAAAAATAGTAAAAAGGTGAAAAACAAATGGGGAGTGAAAACATAATATAAAAGAAAGGGTAAACATATAGGTTTTAAAATCAAAACCCGAAACTCTTTTATACAAATACCCAAAAAAAATAATTAAAATTATCGATTTCTACTACTCAAAAATCTCTTCCAAAATTTCATTTCTAGCTACGCGCCTCATTAAGGTGTAAGCTAACAAAAGACATTCTAATAAGCAGTGACAAGTCTAGGGAGGTCGGATATACGCAGCCAAAACCCGAAAACCAGAAACTAAATAAATATCCACTACCAAACATCAAAAAAATAAAAATAAGAAATAAAGATTAAAACTTTAAATGATACAAACCTGATATAAGTAAACTAAACCAATCAAGTAGAAGATTGAATGACAACAATTGTAAGAATTGAGAAACCATAGTGAAATCAGAACAATGCCCACATGATGAATCATTGAAATCTCTGTTATCACCATTTTTTCAGCTCAATCCAGCTTAAAACACAAATTATAAACTACGACAAGACGGTTTTATACTGTGAGACGGTCCATGTATTATATTAAAACAAGCAATTAAAAGATTAAAACTTCATTGATTTTGAAAACCCATGTAGTAATCAATAATGGGTAATTGTTAAAATCAATAAGAAGATTATAATTTGATTGAATCTAGTGGATAAGTAATAAAAATGGTGAAGAAAAAGGGTTGAATGTTGACTTATTGTCGGGTAGAACAACAGTATAGTGAAGAAATTAATGAAATTAATGGAATAAAATCAATAAATATCTGAGAAGGAGACAAAAACTGGAGTTTTTAGTTAAATTTATCAGAGAATGAGTGATGTTTACAATTTACGATTTTTGGGTCTTTTTAGATATGATGAAACTGGAAGTTTGAAAGTGTGTTTTGTTCTTACACAAATTCTTTATCGGACACAAAAGTATCCGTCTTAAGTTTAAAACTGATCAAATAATAAAAATATGATAAAAAACAGAATGTATGAAGAAAAGCAAAAGTGAATTTATCTGTTGTATTGTTACAACAGAACATCCGTCTTGAGAGAGACTAGTTGGTTTTATTGTACACGGTTATTTACTTATTTAGTCTCGACTCTCGGCTATAAATGCATGATATGATCTAATCGGGATGTTAGAATTAATTTCTATGAAACTTCCAATATATTTGTGTAAACTAAAATATTGATTTCAATATACTTGTCTTCTAAAATAAAGTATCGAAATGTCAAGTTAATAACCGAGTATTTGCAATAAGTGAATTTTGTTTCATAACGCTAAATTACGAAGTACATACAAGAAAAAAAGTTAACCCAAATATTAAGAGTTCTCTTAATTCAACCGTGAAATTAGAAGTTCGATTCTAACCCACGACATAGGCTGCTACTTTAGTCATTGAATATTTCAATGTCACCAACTTTTTTTTTTAACAATATACAGTACTATTTATAGATTTAGAAATAGAAAAAGTAATATTGAGAGTAGAGCGGTTCAAATGTGGGCATGGGCCGGACATGGGTCAGGCTCGCGTTTCATTTTTGGCCCACGGACAAGCGGGTTCATGGGTTCGGGACGGGTTTGTGGGTTGGCTTTTGTATTTTTCTTAAAATGCCTTATCCGTACCCGCTTATTTAGCAGACAGAATGAGCCGGATAAATGGACGGGAACAGCTCTAATTGAGAGCAACAGTTGCAGTATGTGAGGCTTGAACGCGTGTTTAACGGAGTGTTGATGTTAGGCCAGCTGTAGTTTTCCTTGAAGTGTCACAAACTTGGAGATTGAGATACTCAGTCTATGATATTGATTTTATAACCCAAGTGCATTTTACTTTATAAAACAAAGTCGTTTTTTAATATACAAAAAATGCCTGAGTATTTTAACTAATAATAAGATCGTCTTGTACTATAAGACTGATTTTTTTGTTTATAGCCAATTCGGATTAACTAATAGTATACCGACTACGAAGTATAAGAATTACTTTCTCTCCCACCTTTGATTAAATATTTTTCACAAAAAATAAATAAGTAAACGAAAGAATGGGACGGAGGGAAACTTTCATAATTCAATACTTCTACAAAAAAATGTACTTAAGTTAATTTAAATATGAAGTCGTTTAATACAAAGCTAAAAGTAGAATAAATTAAAAAAATACTTATAAAAAAAGAAATGTATTTTTCAAAACTATATAAAATAGAATTGCACCCCACTAATAATGCAAGATATTTTATTCCAACATTTTAAAATGGAGACAAATATCAAGTTGTTCTAACTTTTCTCCATTTATTATAAACTTCTCCTACAATACAAGGCATGTGCCTGATCATCATTACCCACCCAAGGTATATTTTTATTTTTTTGTTTTAATAAGTACAAAAGAGGAAAAAGAGATGGTTAGCTATTAGACGGGGAATAACCACCCCAAGAACGTCCTCTTGAAGGATGATGGTGCGAAGCTTGTAGGTGGATAATCGAAAAGGAACTAGTAGACAATTAGACGAGGAATAGCCATCCCGAAGAGCGTCTTCTTGAAGAATAGTGTCAAGCTGTTTAGATGGATACTGCAAAAATGACAATGTGTAATAACACAAAAGTTTCATTGTCACAAACTAATGTACAAAGATAAGATTGACACAATTGTCTCGATCACGACTAACAATAACATCAGCAGAATGCCTTAATCTCGGTCAGATACTCAGATGTACGTAACCTTACCCTAAATCTCGATAACCCATGATGAAAACTGAGCTGCGATTTGCATCGACAGACTGCTAATTGTGAGCAATGATAAGTCTAAACTGACCTTTTTCAAGAAAAAATGGCAAAGTTTGATGCACATCCTCATTCGTTGAGATTGAGAAGTGGAGCATTACAAGCAGCAAGCATACCAATCAGATTTTAGCACTGCCAGAAAAGAAGAGTTCCTTCCTACACAAATTCAGACAGACATATCCATCGTAAACAATAAATGGGGCAAATATCTATTGTCACCCTGTACCTCAAAGACTCCCACGGATTGCAGGATAAGGGACGATCAGATGTACGTATGCTTACCCAGCAATACAAAGAGGCTCCAAACAAGAATGTCAACAATTGAGGTTCAATATTTCAAGTTTCAACTATGCAATGAATGTAACTTATCTTTTTTCAGTTTTACTTCTTTTCAGTAAAAGGGATTCAAGAAGCCAAAGGAGAGAAACAGGATAGTGTCAAAAATATTATGCTGCAAGCCAAAATTCAAATGCTAATTCATCTATTTATCTCTAGTTTTGCATTTTGGTCGAAGCCTGGCAGGATTGAATCTGATATCGCGTGCAATTTTAGATTTGCCACATAATTGATCAGCAAAGTTTACACCTCGGAAAACTCGAATTTTAAACGCATACGATCATAAGCAATCAGTTCAAGACTACAACAACAAGCCAATAATATCGACATTACGACAAAGGTGGCCAACATTTACATCAACTTAACAACAAGCTGAACTCTTGCTCATGAGTTACTACTACTGAAGGGTTCAGATATAAAATGAAGCGATCAAACTGCAAATGTAATACTCAGCTGTAACCTCTGAAAGCATAGAAAATATACTGTATATAATAAAATGTTGAAGAAGTGGAAATACCTTGCAAATGAGGGAGGAGAGCCTCGAAAGGGTGAGCAGAAACGATTCTAGCAAGGTAACCGGCAGAAGAAAGGACTGAAGATAAAGATCTACTTGTCAACACTTCCTCAGCTCTCGCCCAAACTTGCTTAATCATATAAGACTTAACCTCAACTTCTTGAAATTGATTGAGTCATATCTTCTACAACAACTCCAATTGTTGAGAATTACGACTTACGAGTGCTCATCTAGACGCAGGGCGCTGACCCAGGAAGAGATCCGGACGAACCTTCCAACAGCCTTCGTCGCTTCTCTTGGGCGAAACCTCTTCATAATTAAAAATGTCTAGATTTAGCCCTTCTCCTCCTTCTTGATCTACCACTGAGATGAAGTGATACTTGCCCTCTCCGCAGCCTTACACTACCACCGTGATTTCTTCTCCTCCTTCTCCTTCTCCGTCTTGTCCCCTCTCGATATGACTTTCTTTTTGGACCGAGTGTTGAGCCATATTCATCGTAGAGATCCACGCGTTCAAATGGAGAGGGACTAATGTAACCGAGCTCTATATCCCTACTCAGTTGTCTCCGGAGGCGTTGACGACCACGGTAAACACGTTTAGTGTAGCGGATCTTATGCCAGCAGTAACAGCACACATAGTCTAATGTAAACCAATACGTTTCACAAGCAGCCCAACACATCCTACAGAGACTTCTTGTAATGCATTGGCATAGCCCCAACTTGTAGAATAAGTACAAGAATAATAGACCTGAATCCATCATCATAGAAGTAAGTTATCATAAAACTGTTTTACAAGAGACTACTTGAAAATCATTACTGCGTATGTGTTTAAGAAAGAAACGGAGAAATAACCTGGAACCATAACACGATCTAAGCTTGTTATAGTAGCCAAAAGCAAAGAAAAATGAGTTTGTTTGCGATTCAAAACTAGAGTTAAACTTACAAATATAACAAAGGCAGCAAGCCAGCAAGAATCTGAATACATCGAGTATGCATATGTGCTCGATAAAACAAACGACATCCCACATTCCCCCGCATATGTTCCTGTTCATCAATTCATTTGATCTTGTCAGTCACATGCAATGAGAAAAAACACAAGAAGAACAAGAAGAAAAAGATAAGCTGCTTTAAAAATTGCATATAATTCACAACATAAACAGTTTAATGCTTCCTTCCATCGTATTCCAGAGCCCGGGATAATTGAGTACCCAACTCTATATTAAATGGAAAACTAGTAAACTACCTATACTGCTTTCTTCCATGATTCCCAAGCCCAAGAAAATTGAGTATCCAACTCTATATCAAAAGGAAAACCACCCATAATGCTTAAATCCATAGTGTTCCAAAGCCAAAGAATATTGAGCATCCGACTCATATAAAAGGAAAACTATCCATGATGCTTCCTTCCATCGTATTCCAAAACTAAAGAAAAATCGAGTATCCAACTCTATGTTAAACGGAAAACTAGTAAACTACCGACCATGCTTTCTTCCATCGTATTCCAGAGCCCAGGATAATTGAGTACCCAACTCTATATTAAATGGAAAACTAGTAAACTACCTATAATGCTTTCTTCCATTATCCCCAAGCCCAAGAAAATTGAGTATCTGACTCTATATTAAAAGGAAAACCACCCATAATGCTTAAGTCCATAGTGTTCCAGAGCCAAAGAATATTGAGCATCCGAATCATATAAAAGGAAAACTACCCATAATGCTTCCTTCCATCGTATTCCAGAACTAAAGAAAAATCGAGTATTAAACTCTATATTAACTGAAAACTGCCCGTAATGCTTCCTTCCATCGTATTCTAGAACTAAAGAAAAATCGAGTATCATACTCTATATTACATAAAAAGCTACCGATAATTCTTCCTTCATTCCATCGTATTCCAGACCCAAAGAAAACCGAGTATCCAATACTCCTTGTTAGATGAATCATTTCAACCAAAACCTTAAGGTGATGGTTGAGGCCCACTGATATATTTATAACCTATTACGCCCCCTCACTCGAATACCCACTGGCAAGTGGTTAGTGCACAGGCTCCCAGCACCATGTGGTCAAATTCCACCGTGAGTTATTAGAGGCTGCTAGGATTTAAACCCGTGACCTTTGGTCACACTGGCTTTGATACCATGTTAAAAGGAAAAACTACCCATAATGCCGAATCACGACCCGAAAATCAAAATGTACAAATTAGAAAAAATAGAAATGAAGAGACATACTGGCATGATCGACCAAAAATGGATTTAATTGGAGCAGCAACGGCATTTCCGATCACGCCACCGATATCACTCAAAGCTTTACTTGTAGATGCTCCCATAGAATCGTATGATACTAGAAATTAAAAAACAAAACATGAAATATATTCAAAATCAAACATTTTAATTAAAAACGAGAGACTAAAAAAAATTGGGATTGAATCAATGAATACAAGTAGAATTATATACCGAAATAACTGTAGAAGTAGAAAATTGGAGGATTTTAGGATGATTTATGCCTTTGGAAATTGAATTCTGCTTCAATTTTGTGTTCAATTTTCTAGGGTTTTGCTTGTTTAGGGGAATTTTGATTGAGAAAGGGCGCCAAATGTAAAACCGTCGGTTGGAGTTGGTTAATTTTTCTGCATTATCATTAGACCTGGCAAACAGATCAGGTCGTGTCGGGTTCGTGTTCGTGTCAACTTTAAACGGGTCACCATTACCCCAACCCTAACCCGACCCAATTACATAAA
>JAOWBH010125498.1:0-13826 GCA_028566215.1 Silene coronaria | reverse complement strand
ATCGAATCCGGATTTCGAAATCTGAATATCCGAATTTTTGGATATCCGAATATTCGGATGTGGATATGGATCCTCAAAATTCAAAATTTTAAAACCAGATATCCAATCCGGATTTCAAATCTGGATTGGATATCCGGTTTTGCTCAGCCCTAATTACAACCTCCTTAAAATCGTTGAACTTTTGCCTAAAGTTATTGAGCTATTTTACTAATTGTCAAATTATTTTACAAAGTTATTGAATGATAGAGGCAACAACAATTTTTAAATGTACACCGTTATTATTGTAATAACAAGAATAAATTTAAGTAAATAACTCCGCTAATTTAACTTTTACTAACCACTCCTATCAAAGTCTTCTTCATATCAAATATAATTTTACAATATCTAAAAACCATTTTATACAAGAATTACTCGTGAAACAAACACTTATAAGCCATAAGGGTAAGGCCATAAATCAACCGACCAAATTTGGTATGCACATAATATCATCAAATCAAATAAAATCAAGAAAAGAAGAGAGTGAAAAGATGTCTATGGGCAAAGGTGATGCACAACAACTATTTGACCTTCTTTCCCATCTTCTCAACGAGGTATATATATATATATATATTAGACATAAATCCCCAAACCAATCTGTTTGATTTCATTATTTATCATCTGGGTTTTATCAATTCTGGTGATTTATGGAGTTCCCATCTCATAAACTTGCTATTTCCTGTTGTAATTGTAAATTATGCAGTTATTAACAAACATTTAATTGAAGGTAGATGATTAAACTCTTTAAGAATTTCATATACTTAGTATACCCATGTTGAAATTAGTCGTAGAAATTCGATGCCCCTGTTCGATCACAAATTTTTGTGTAAGGCGGTTTTACAATTAGTGTAAAAATCACCTTATATAGCCGTAGAATCGTTTTGCACAAGACAAACTCATGTTTGATTGGGTTAGTGGACAATGATATATGAATCAGTCTGATTATTTGATGGGATTTTGTTATAGGTTTTTGATTAAAGGAATGCTGGTTAAATTGTGCTGAATGTTTGTATATCTGAAGATGTAAGGATGATGATCTTTTGTGTTTTATTGATTACAATTCCTACTTGAAGGTTATAAGTGTGAAACAGATTTTAAAAACTCATATAACCGGTTAGTAAGGATCATTAATTAGTATTTGGGATGTGTTTTTGGATCCGTTTCACGCTTAAAGACAGCCTTAAGAGAGACTTCCTATTGATTGATTGAGCAAATTTGACTTTATATGTAAGGGAAGGAATATGTGTTTTTTTGGATCTCAGTTCAATTTAAATTATGGGATCTCCTTAAAAAAAAGGTTGCCTAATTCAATATTGCCGCGTCCAATATGGGATATGCTCTTAGTGTAGCGTTTGATATATTGGTTTAAAAAGGGTCATGATAGAATATGTTTCAACCATTTTGCTATTTACTAGGGGTCGAGCGAATCCGGTAATGCAACCTTAAACATCTACTTCAATACAGGGGTAACTGAGGTAAGATGGGTACTCCTCCAACTCCGCCTTAGGCAGGACTGCAGGAGCCTTAGACTGTGAGTGAGTATTTAATAGTTTAAGCTTGGATGGAGAATGGCAAGTCTTAAATGAAAAAATGTTATTAGTATTTTGGAAAAGGTGTTCTTGAGCTGCTGTGGAGTCCTTTGTCCAGAATTATATTGTCAATTTCTATGAGGATGTATTACTGGGTGGAATTGTAAGTCTTGTTAAGAGCTTGTTTATGGATGTGAGTGCCTCAATGCTGATGGAGACTGTCAATGCCTAACTGTCATTATGGCATATTATCCGATCACATCCTTCAAACATGCTCCTAGCTTTTGTACGATTCTACTAAGTGTTTGAATGTAAGACAGTGTACACGTTTTACTGTAAAACTCAGTCTCTAGGTGCCATGAACAACATTATTTAGATGGTTTCTACTTCTGATTAAGCAAAGTTGACATAGTTATTTTCTTGATAATTATAATGGCGGAGCTTACAGATATTGCTTTTTGCATTGTTCTTTGTTATATTGGTGTTTCTCGAGATTGGGGTCGGACTTCAACACTCTGTTTGCAATCAGAGTTTAGTCGCTTCTCTCTTTTGGCTGTCGCTGTAGCGAGGGGGTGGAGTTGCAGTTGTGCATTCCTGCTAAGAAAATAATACAAAGTCTTTGGAACTTGTCTAAGAAAACATGAATACCAAATATCGGGAATTCAGAGCAGTATAAATAAATCCCTAGTTTTAAGATTCTATTTCCATTCCACAATGAATAGTTAACCTTCGTTTGCTCCTTAAGTGTCCTTGAACCTCCTACTCTCTGTCCAATTTTCTTTATAGTAAATCATTGTATTTGGGAACGGTTAAACAAAAACATAAATCAAACATTGATTCCTTTGGGAAGGGCTCCACTTTCAAATATGAAAGAGTATACTTTGAGGGGACATCCAGCCTTCAAAGTTTCCTGTTCCATCGTCATAATTTTTAATGTTTTTTTTTATTCTGTTTATTTCCTCCCTGGTATGCTTTGTAACGTCTTCTTCTCAAGCTTTAACATGTTACCAACTGCAGTAATGCATCCAATTATGTGATGGAATAACAAGATAGTCACTCTGATAGAAGTTAGCGGTGAGAAACATGATAGTCGTTGGCCCTTATTGCCCAATCTCCAGTGTTGATTGCCAAATTGTCCTAACTAAAACCAGCAAAAGTATAAGCTTGTTGTGTTTAGTGGCTGTTGGCTATAGTTGAAGAGTGATGAATGGTGATCTGCTTTTGTCTGACCAGATTTAGAGCTGATGGACTATCATTCTCCATTTTATGGATAGAGGATAGAGCTAGATACGAGCTACTTATTACAGAATATTTTGTGATGAGTTCCGGGTAAACTTTTATAGAAATATAAAGGCACATTTGCCATCTGTCTGGGTTTTGAACCCGATACTCGCAAATAAGCTCATTAAAACCTTGTGACCATTGTGAATCGATAATTTATTGAACGTTCAGGGAAAGAAAGGATAGAATCCATCAGTACAATTGCCTGCTTTTAGTTGTGTCATGTGTCATTTATTTCCATTCTAATAGATGGCTTCTTTTGTTTGTGCCCTGATTTCTCTTGCTGCTCCTTTTAAAGGTGGAAACCATATCAAATCAAGAAGAGGTCGATCTGCGCGCCAAAATTGATGCCCTTAGATCAGAAGTTACGAAAGTCCCTTCCTCATCTGTACTGCAAACTGAAGATGCTGAGGTATTGGACTTATGACCTATGTTCTAGCTTTTGTCTTCAATGTATGTAGTTGGACAGTATCTTGTTTGTAGGTAGAGTGGTCGAAAGCTGACTTGATCTAAGAAACCTGTCCGGTTGTCCCAAACTGCCTAAAATGAACCCAATAACCAGTGAAAATTGGTTAATCAGAACCGAACTGATCTGAGCGCCCAATCCAATAACCGATACAAAACAATTTGTCTCTACCTAACATGAACTGAAATCGACCTAATATGACCAATACTTTGAACTATAACTGATTGGCGACCTGACCAATTCGAGACCTTCCAAATTAATGATCTAAATGAGATTGACTTCACATGTAACTTGACTTAACTTTTAAAAAATTGACCTAGGGACGGTATAAACCTGAAATTATTGCTCTAGACAAACATTAAATTACCACAACTCACAAGAGTTGACCCAACTAGACAAAATCTGATCCCAGTTATAACTTGGCCTGCCCTGCCTTGACCAAACCAAAACCAAACCCGAGTGGCTGGATCGAACTATATGTGAGGTTACTTAGTGTTTTTCATGCATAACTCAGTTGGAAGTAGCGAGGAGATTGGATAACTTATCGATGAAGCTGGATAAAGTGGATGAGATGATTTCGTCAACAATAACCGCAGATCCACAAGTGAAGTCCATCTTGAGTAGTACATCAGATATATGGATGCCTGTAATTACAGCTACTTCTGATGAACGTCGCAAGTTTTCGTCGCTGGTGAAAGATGAAAAACATGAAGCTGACGAAAACAAATTCACTTAAGTCACACTACACGGATTCTGCTCCTTGTTTCCGACTTCACCTTTGTTCATCATTTGTTCCTTCAGCTTTGCTATTCATGCTTCCTTTGTACGTAAATGTCATGAGACATAAAGCTGTAGCTAGGTTCTCATTTGAGCAATTCTTTCGTCACATTGTACCTTTTCAACGCTATGATAACATCAATAAACTGGGCTCGTTATATCATTCCGCCAGTGTTAATAACAGTTTTCCAGTCCTTGTGACGAGTTTTGTGTTTTCCAAGTGACCATTTGAGCAAAATGCAAAATGCAAAATTGCAAGTGTGGATGATTTTGTCTCAATGGACTCATCGTCCTTCATAATAAAAGCACTGTCAAGTTTTGAATCAACATGGTTACTCGATTGTTAACCATGTTAATTGTAGTTTTTGTGTGACAGAAAAAGATGTGGGATTGCCGAGTCACTTGAAGCCAAAAGAATGCGCAACTTATACATATGCTGGTACAAAGGAAGTATAAACCATCGCTATGAAAACATCTGATTCTAAAATAACTTCCGAAAAAGTCTCAAGTGACATAGCACTAGAATTCCTACTAGGTACAAAAACTACCATGAACCACAAAACAAGGAATCATTGATGTATATGCTCATGTACACATTCCACAAGCCTGGGCATGAAGCTCGGTCCTGATTCCCGAGACAATCAGGACAATTAAACAAAAAAACTGAGTATCGGGATCTCAAACACCTTGTCAAGATAGGATCTGTCAAAATCCTTTTCTACTTCGGTTACTTGGACTAGCAGGACTTCGTGCATTCATGGAATCACTCAAACTAAGAGCACGAGAGGGACTACCTCGAACTCCATCAACTCGGTGAGGAGAACCGACTGTTCCTTCAGTTCCTCTAGAAATCTCCGCCTCCAAAACCTTGGCTTCTTCGGCCAACATTCCTAACTGAAAAATTAAACTTCCACTGTAAGTTCATCAGCATGCTAGAAGCCATTGACGATTTGACAGCACAGGAGAGAAGAAATTACCCGAAGCTCATTTTGTCGGATATGATCCTCCAGAGCATCTATAGCCGGAGTAAGACTGCCACAAAATAAGAACCAGTGAGCCCAAACAAGAATCGGAATGTGCACTAAGGAGAGAAAGCTACTCCCCCTATCTTATCCACTTGTTTACTTGGATCAGTTTCAATGCAAGCATGTGCAGTGGGGTAATGTTACATACGAATACATTAAAATGTAATGATGGAGGATCCAGCGCTTACATAGTTACATGGGTATAACTCAAGAAAAAGTGGGAGTAAAAATTTCTTTTTAAAAGCAAAAGAATAAATAAAATAAAACTTTTAACAGGAAACGTAAATAAAAACTGGGAAAGACCAAAAGGGATGCGTAAACAGATGAGGGACATAGAATCAGTCCGTAAATATAATAAGCTTAATAACGAGCATCTATTTGAGATACCAAAGAATCAGTCTACTAACCAGCACTCCATCAATTTGCACATTGAAGCCTGATATGTTGACGTATGATGAACGAAAGCGAGAGGATGTACCTTCCCATCCCTATAAATCAAAATCCAGACAAATGATATAAGAAGCAATTATTATAAAATGGATTTTTCAGAACAAAAAGGCAATATAAATAATTAAATATGCAAGCAAGGTGGCAAAAGCGTTGCGAATTAATGATACAACAGTGTTCAATCAGTTCATCATTTGACCACCTGAGGTTATTGGAGATTGCTTGGTTATATGCAGCCTTTTCCTCTTCATAGATCACATGTTGCAAGTCTGTGAATGAGGCCAAAGGTGAATCAAGCTTAAGAAGCGATGATGCTGGAAGAACTTGAAGAGGGATTTCCTTCCGGACGTATTCTGCGCCACTGTTAACACAGGCAGCCAAGAAAATTAGTAAAACAATAGCCATGATTAAGGATTCTAAAAAATTTCAACACTCAAGTACCTTACAAGTGTAAGGCATTGTTTTAAATAACGTTATCGGTCGAGATATAGGTGATAACTCATTGTTTTGTCCATTATTCGCCCCCTCCCTTTCTTTTGGTCCTTAATTCGTCCATTTTTGTTGCCCAACTATCACTTCATAGTCCATTTTAAACTTAAATTACATAATAGTCATTCCGCTTTAGGGAATGTCAACATTATTATTTTTATAGGATTTCAATACCGTGTATATTTGTAACATTTTGTCTGTGACGAGTGGCAAAAGAACGAGAACCGAAGTAAGACATGTGCCCCAATATCTAAACAAGGGTGAGAAATATAAAGGCGCACAGGAAAACAGTAAGCAACCAGATAATATTTCACACCCAGACCAGCAGGAGTAGGACACATTGAGCAAAATCGACCTTAAGAGCATCCACAATAGAGAGGATGATACCTCCTCTTAACACTCTCTTTCCTCTAAGAGGACATCCTCTCTATTGTGAGGCATTTTTACATGTCCTCTTAGCAAGAGGAAGATGCTTACTTCCTCTAGTTTTAGAGGAAAGCTTACCTTGGCCCTAGTGCCAACTAACCAATCAATGTTTGTCTTTTGCACAACAATTCTTTTATTTTTATCTTATTTACAATTTTGAAGATTATTTAAAGTAAGAGAGGTAGTATGAGAGGATCCTCTCTATTGTGGGAAAAATAATGGAAGAGGGTGATGGTGAGCAATGAAATGAATGAAAAAAGAAATGAGGTGTCAAATAAATAGAAGGGAAGAGAAATATTAAGAGGAAGATAGGATACTCTCTATTGTGGATGCTCTAATGCCGGTTAGATGAATATTGTAATTCGTAGGTCACAGCTGGCATTGTCGATTTTCATTCTCATAAACTACGTGCACCAAGATTAGGGTACTGGACTTCTTTTGGTAATAAAACCCTCACTCCTATTTTCAAAGAGGGGAACAGCGGAGGCAAAAGGAAAACAGAGCGGAGGCTTCATTCTTTCATTTTTATGAAAGAACCAGGGTAATATTAGGTACAAAGGCACTTCTCTTCTTTCACTTTTTTAGTCTAGATTAATATTAGGAGTAGATTATAGTTTTACGATTTTATCTTTTATAATCAACCTTTAAAATCTACCATTTATCTGATACATCTCACGAGATCTCATATCAGCGGCCTTCGACAACTATACATCTCGGGTGGTACGGGACATGTTGACCGAGATTCTTAAACCATGGTGAAAGATGTCTCACAAATCCCATTATTTTTCGTACCGTTTGTGATGATTTTTATTGCACAACATGTCTTTGGGTTGTCCTTGTGATTTGTCGAATATTAAAGAACAATGAAAATATAAAGGAAGGGTAAGTACATACTCATTTATACCTCATGTCCAAATGAGAGCGGTGCATTGCTTCTTGCATACCATCAGACATATCCATCGGATCTACGTCAACAAAAGCATCAGAAGACTTCCCACCAATCCTGTTAGTCCCCTGAAAAATGGCACTGATCAGAGTAAATAGACAACCCAAATTTCAACATCTTCCATATGAATTGCATAAAACATAAACAAATGAAATGTGCAGAAAGTAGTGGAGGCCAATACTCCATATAAAATAATAACCCGTATCCTTTAGCCAACAATGAGGACAAAGCAAAGACATAGCTATTCGTTTCCAGAGTCCAGACAACTTAAACTTTCTGTGCTAGTAATATACTAATATCTCAAGTTCTCAACTCAATGTGGACGAGCACTCTCAAGTTTCATTATTAAACTATTTTCAAATTTGTGATAAAGCTCAAACATCTTGAGCAAGTCCCAATTCCACAATTAAGTTCTTCAAACCATGGTTACTCAACCTTATGAACTCCATAAACAAGTAAAATTGAACAAATGCCTCACGTCAAGGCAACATCATCCTCATATCCACTGGTGCACCAGAAAGACCCTCACTGTTGCTTAAACCACTGAATCCTTTACTTTCGTCTATGATTAGTAACGATAAATCTGTTCTTAGAGTACAGAATAAGTTTCTTATGCACATGCACATGTTCTCTATCCAACTTTCATCTTCTTCATCATCGTCATCTCATCAGTACACCGAAGTCTCTATAAATGCTCAAACTAACGTTTGCAGTTTTTCCATGCAATTGACAATTTAACTGAAAACCAAATTACTACTTCATAAGAAAAAGGGCAAAGGGCCTTAGCTTTAAGAGCTCAATTTGCTTCGTTTCATTTCCTAGGCAATATCCTTTTGCCAAGAAATATCTTCTTTCCATTCACTACACAAGCAATGGTGACGGCTTGCAAGCCGCAACACTACACCTCAGATGTATAATAGTTTGTCCCTAAAATTTATACACCTTACTCACTTCCAAAAAACCTTCCTGTACCCTTTAGCCATATTCACTCTCAAGGCTCCTGTCAACCAAAGTTGCTAATTATTTCTAAGACGACGTTCATTTTGCCACGAAACTATTTGTCTACCCTTGTGCAGGTGCATCAATTAAATTCATTGTGGCTTGCAAGTTGCAACACTTAATCTAAGATAACTGACTCATTGGGCAAATTGATCTCAAAAAACTGCAGGGACATTAGCAAAATGACATGGTAGAGAAGTACCATCAAAAAATCGTACAAGCAGTCAAGCTAAAGTGCTAAACAAAACTGTTTAAGCTTTAATGTTTCTGAAGACTCCAACTAAGGGATATCTTTATTTCGTTTACCCATCCAGTATAGCCCAAATTCACGCCTGACTGATCTCCCTCTAAATGTTTTAACACTTGCATTCCCAAGGAATTGAATTCGAGATCTCTAATTAAGTTAAGTTGGAACAACCATTCATCAGTTCATGTGGTTTGTGGTTAACACACAAACAAAATAACTGAAGGAGGTCTTTGCCAACACAATCACCTAATACAGCAAGAGGGTGTTTCACCAGCATCAGATGCACAAAAACCTCTTGTTTAATCATACTTTTTAGGGAATTAGTCGGGTGCACCGTGCATGTGGCCAAAGAGCATAACAAACTCGACTACAAGCAAGTGAGCAAATTTGGTAATTTACAACCCAAGGTTATTTAAGCTAGTTTATGGACTAACAACATATCAACATCTTAACAGTCATCCATCTACATTTGAGCAAAATCACAAGTGAACTTTCCACAAAGGAGCTCATAAACAGAAAAACACGATCTACATAGACTAAAATAGAAAAACAAGATCAACAAAGACTATGTAAGGCTGCAACTGCTTCATCTATTATAACAGGACTATAGCTGTATTTTTATGAACACTGGAATTCAGAGACTAACCTTGAACACATTATTACGGGAGTCACCTGTATCCAATTCAAGTATTTCAGACTTCCCGGAGCCTAACCTTGTAGATACATCATCAGAACTCAAAGACGATTCAAGCTCTATAACAGTACTTCTTTTAGCAGAAGGTGGAGACAAAGGTCTTGACATGTAGCTCTGACTCCCATCCAAGGATTGGAAAGCAATTACTTGAATTCTTCCGACCTGAACGTTTGATGAACGAATATAAATGCTTCAATAAAAAAAAGGGTGAGCTAAGTCATATTTTAATTTGGCACAAACCTTGAATGCATCTTCATTAAAACATGAAAATATAAGTCCAATGAATCCAGAATCAAGAAGCTGGTACATCCCCTGTGTACGAACATCTGCGCAAGGTAATAGTTCTAAAATTAAGGGATGCCACTTAAAGAGAAAGACTGTGAGTGTTTGTAACCGCAACTCCTTACTTAATACATACTCCTCCTATTCACTCATTTCATCCCCTTCTATTTTGCACAAGAAATAAGGAAATGATTTTGGACCACACAAAACACTCTACCTCACATGCAATTGAATTTGAACCATACAACACTTTCTAAAAAAGGAAAGAGGGAAGAAAATCCGACTACCACCAATAAGGAAAGAGGGAGGAAATGAGTGAATAGGAGGGAGTATTAAATAATTCAGTCTAGACTTGAGCTACTTAGAAGTTAGAACAGGTTAAATGTTGTAGCAGTTATCTAATGACCATATATATGCCTAATGCCTTTCACTACACTTGGTGTGCCCGCCCCTCAGTAAAAAAAAAAAAAGAAGAAGAAGAAGAAGAAGAAGAAGAAGAGCAAGGTAAAAGCAATGCAAACAAAATTAGGTGTGTAGACCTTTATATTAAGAGCATACACTCGTGTCATTGTATGTGTAATGAGGTGAAGTAGCACTTTTCTTCGGGTTTAATGTAGCAGATGTTGGCTAGCCTAGTGCCCCTTGGTAACTTAATTTAAAACCCCAATGAACAACCACAATCTCGGACAATTTACCAATGAGTACCACTGAATCCCATCTCAAGCTCTCCATGGTGGGCAAGTAAAATAGTGTGCCTACAAAAACGGTTGTAACTCACTATATGAACTCTTAAGATTCTGCTACTATGGCCTTGAGAAATTTCTCAATCACCGACACCAAAAATAATGTATGCTGAAATCCAGTCACGTTTCATAGTTCCTACAAGTAGGATAGACGACAACAGCGTATGCCAACCTCTCCACAAGATGACATTCACAATGTTGCCACCTGTCATTTTGAAAGAAACTGGGAACTGAGAAGTGATGAAATCAAACGGGAATGTCCATCAGACACCATGAGTCACTCTACGAATATGTTCTGCACTAAAGCGAGTTGGCGGTAGAATAGCACGCAGCGAGGAATTTCTAAGGTTTGTTAGACCTTTCCAAGTCCAAACTCACTTAGGTAAGAATTCCAAATCCCATATAAGACATTCAGTTAAAACTCTTAAAATCAACCAATTTAGCATACCAACCATCACATATAATATTAAGATGGAAATAAAGTAGTAGTTCAGACTCACCAACATGGGATGGTAAAACAGTTATATGCGGATGAGAATGGTACCATCCAATCACTCTAGTTCTTCTTCCAGTTGTAGTGCTCATCCTGTGCTGTTGAGTTAATTACACAAAGCATTCTAGATCTTGTATAAAATAAGTATAATCAATGTTCACCCACACACTTGCAAGTACAGAATCTATCCGGTTTCATCTCAATTTCTCCAATTTTACCAATTCCTTTACATGAGATGCTTGTGTAGCTAAATCTGAGTGGCACATAGTAGAAAACTCTGATAACATAAAAATTTCACTGATGACAGCATTCCCATGTAATAGCAGCAATAAGTTACGTATCGACTCACACCATCCCGTTTATATTGCACCTGTTTGACTTTAAAAGTCAACTGATGTGATCTTTGAACGATATCTTCCCAATACAGAATACCTAAAACTTTTTTAAATGATGATACGAATACAGACCAAAATGGGATGGAGGTAATAATGCATATGTAGCTAAATTTAGCCGTGCACACTCATCTAGACATTATGTCAGCGGTACTTAACATTCTACATTCTAAGTCTCCAAGTGGACTAAATTGTTTTCCTTCATCAGTTACCATTTGATACCCACCCATACTTGGGAAAAAATGAACTCAGATGCTCTCAGCCCTTCAATCAAGTGATAAGAGTACTAGCCACGCACACACCTTTCTATACCCCTAATTCAGAGAGAGTAATTACGAAGAAAGAACACACATGCACACACACATAAAAGGATATTTCTGCCATAGCTGATGCCGCAGCCAATTGTTCGGGGTTAGTCTCCACTCGATCCTTCCTCCTATCTGAACGAGTCTGAGGTGATGCACCCCATATCAATGCAGTGGACTTACCAGACTTCGAGCACTGCATCAAGTTACCATTAAGTAATCAAAACATGGACGGTTTTTGTTTACATGATGAAAAAAGTCGTTCAGGTAAACGACATTCTCATAAGTATGCTCCAATACGCTTCTCCAAATTGCATCTTTTTTTTCACTCTCACAACTTTCAGTACATATCAAAGCAATTCCATACGAATTACGATGATACGACACTGATAGTGCTATATAAGATAATCCTGCCTAAGCCTAATACAATCACAAAATTGTAAGGATGTGAAAAGACAATCCCTAAGAACTATTCCCATTGTCCCAATCATTTGTTTAACTTCAATTAAAATACCTCTCACAAAGAATAAAGAAGGTAAATAAATGATTGGGACGGAGGAACTATATAAATAACCCTCTTCTTTTTTACATAAATATATGCATGCACACTTCCACATTTTTGTATAGCGACAGCACTTAAACTAATCCAATTCAATCAAAATAACAGAAATGAACCTAATGAATTACTTCCTCCGTCTCAATCATTTGCTTACCTTTGATTAAAATGCCCCTCGCAAAGAATAAAAAAAGGTACTTCTTCCCCAGAAACAGCATGCCACATCACTATGATGAATAAATTACTTTTTTTTTTTTTTCCAGAAAGCTTACAACTATGACTCCAATTTCTACTTAGCACATTAAATATCAAATACCCATCAACCAAATCATAAAAACAAATTGATGATAACCCCAAAAATGTGCATACATCACACGATAGTCAACGAAAGAATCACATACAAAATCATCATTTAATTTAATTACAAAAACCCATCAAGAAAAACATACAAGTAAGATTAAGGAAAGAAATACCCATTACGCGTATTTTAATCAAAGGTAAATAAATTGTGGAGACGGAGAAAAGGGTAAAGAAAAGAGAATAGACCTCAATATCACCAAGAAGAAGACCCATGATCTCTTCAGTTTCAGTAGACAATGCGTGTGTAACACAAGTTAACCAAACTTCTTCTGACATTTTCACATTTGTCAATGACATCTTTTCTCAAATCAACTTAATTAATTATATGATGATGATGATTAGAAATGGTAATTACACAGAATTATTGTTAAGATTTAAGATCATATACAAATATTTGTTGAAAGTGTTGAAGATTTGGGGGTTTTGGGGGAAAACAGTTGGAGAATTAGTCGGCAAATTTCGGACACCCGGGATGATTTGGATTTACAAGGGAAAGTTAAAAGGAGTAAATTATAAATTGGGTTGGTTAATCATATTGCTATTTATCGGTTAACCAGTCTTTTGAATTGGTTCGGTTTTCTGACAAATCGTTAAATCGGTTAACTGGTTTTTGAGTTGGTTCGGTCCGAACCAGTTTTGAACATCCTTTCCCTGAATCTTTCTGTTTCCGGCTAGATCTTTTTACAGCTACTCTCTTCAGTTTTAAGAAGACTACGAGTATTTCTTAAGTTTTTTATTTTATATTATTCTTTGATTCTTTTTTGGGCTTTAAGGTGATATTCTTGTCTAACGAGAGTTTCGTGTTGGTGCTCTTTCATTTATGTTTGCTACCTAGTAATTTGAAAATGTTTGATTTTCTTTTACCGTTCTCATACGCATAGATTGTATAGGTTGATTTTCGAATAATCTAGTTTTTTTTACCTAATTTAAAAAAAATTCATAGTCATTTGTCGGAATAAGTATTTAGTAAATCAGTAGCTTTAAAAAAAAGTTAGTTAATGAAAGAAGTTATGCAATCAAGATTTTTCCAGGATCGTTTGGTTCAAAGTAATTGAATGAAATGGAGTGGATTGTGATAGGTATGGAGTTAGAACCCCATACTCATTAGTGTTTGGCTCAATCTTAGAATGGATACAGTAGTAATAATAGGGTGGAATGGAGTTAGAAACTTGGGTATATACATGAGTATGAGATTCTAAGGCGTTAGAATGGATCAGGGTCGTTTGGTTGAACAAGTCGGAATGGAATGGAATGAAGTTTGAAAGTAGGGTGGTATGAGGTTCTAAATCCATACTTGCCTAATCTTGTTTGGTTCACCACAAGTTATAGAAGG